>JAVCKT010012778.1:0-12470 GCA_032273925.1 Rhynchotus rufescens
AAACTTTAAGGTTCGGAACTTAGTGTGCTAACGATTATTACATTCAACGTAAAAATATACTGAGCTGAAAGATCTTTTGCATATGAAAGTGACAATACATACACATAGGTACATGTATATATAAATGGGGGAAGTCTATTCACTTTGCGGTCATGTAACAGACTATTCATGTATTAATAATTATTAACGGCACAGATCTTAGATCCTGCTGGAGGGAGAGTGTCTCAAGTTTCGGTAGTTTGATCTTGTCTGAAGGCCGCAAATACTTTGATCTGCATTACAGAAACGTGCTTAAGACTTGTTCAAGGAGCAGCCACTATTTCAAAGCCCTGCTTCGCAGCCTGACGGCGCTTTAAACCCAGCTGCCCAGCAGGGCCGGCCCCTGCCTCCCCTCCCCGGGCCCGCCTTGTGGCTGAGCATCACAAGTAGTCCCAGAGCAACCTGGTGCTAAATTTGTCATCACTTGGCTGCCTGTTTTCACCCTTCTACAGACATAGCCAAATCTTTTATAATAGATTTTTTTTCCTCCTTTAATTCTAAAGCCTTTTTATGGCAATAAATTGACATCTGATCTGCCATTGGCAAGCTGCAGTCCATACTGTCTCCCACCAGCAGCAGCTTTAGCACCTGGGGCAAGGAGTCATCAGTCTGATGAGCAGGAATGAGTATGTGCTGTTTAACTAGGAGCAGTAGCCGCTTCCCATGGAGCAGCCTGAGCATTGCCAGGAAGCAGCGTGTGGAGATCAGCCCCAAAACAGGGAACCCTTCCCCAGTCCCAACCTCACCAGAAGACACAGAAACTCCTCCAAGCGGTCCTTGGACCACTCACCTTGTGAGATGCTGCTTGCAGACCCAGCTAAAGCTTCTCTGGTACCTGTGTAGGTATAAACTGTCAGAGTAACCTCTAAATCGTCAACCATAGAAAAAAAAATTTAGAACAAAGGTTTGGTTTAAGGAAGATCTTGCTTTCTGTTTTGGGGACCCCAAGCACAACCTCTAGCTAGCTATGAATAGTATTTTGCTGGCTGTAGGGAGGGCACTGCTGTTTTTCATGCTAGAGCCTGCCCTGGGTTTGCTCAAGGGCACAGACTTTTCTTCAGCTTCTGCTAAGAATGGACTGCATGCAGCCCAAAACACCTGGGACAGGGAAGTTGTCACTGCAGAGGGGATGCTGCCTGCCTAATAAACTCGGTGTTTTCCCAAATCAGTGAAAAGTTGTCAAGGAAGAATGTATGATGGCAGAGTGCTTTGATCTATTTTTCAAGAGCAGATATGAAACCCTACTTCCCATGATATGGATATAAAACAGCAGGAAGAGCCTGTCAGAAAAGCCACATAGTTTGGGGTATTTTCCTTTTCTGCTCTTCCTTCTGGGCCTTGTATGCTGGACAAATATTTCTCACCAGTTTCTGAGATACTCCAAAGAGAAAAAGTGAAGAAAAGGCAGGAAAAAAGACTAGATAAAACTAGAAACAGCAGGATGTGGCAGATATATTTGCATCTCCTTTTGCAATTGAGAGCAATCATAACCCACTTACAGCGGGGTGACAGAGAGGACTCCACTGACAGTAAATCAGTTTTAAGGCACTCTGCTTATTTTTAGAAAAAAAAAAAAAAGTTTTCTGTGGTTATTTCCCTTTATAATCTTGGCACATCCAATCTACTTATTAGGATTGATGAGCTGAAATGTGGCATGGCCTTAGCATCAGAAAGCCCTTGAGGACCCAGCTGCCACGGGGCTGCCAGCCCTTCGCTTGAGACAGCTCCTTGCCTCATGTTGACTCCACAAGCCTGAGCAGACCGCAGTCATTTTAAGAATATTTGAGAGGAGGAGGCATCTTTCGGGCATATCACCAGACAAACTTGGTAGGTAAACCATGGGTAATGTAGAAAAGGCAGAAGCATATTATAAATGTGCTGTGTTTGGGGGAGAGATGTTTCAACCCTGGTTATGTCCCAGGCCAGGTGTCCCCACAGTGACCTGGCGTGTCTATATAGCATTGTGTACATATATATTCTGCTGCTCTGTGTCATCTGTGCTGAGTTTCTGCAGTGCTTGGCTCACTGGGCGCTGCGGGAACCAAAGCTCGCTACTGCTGGGCTGTAATTTTAAAGTTAGCTGGGGACAACAACCCAGCTTGACACCAATCCTACACAAAATATGTAGCAACGGATCCAAGGGTACGACTAATGAAGGATGGAGAGTTATTCCATCACTGTAGGCTTACAGAGAAGAACTTGATATCTTTTTAATGAGATTGCAAATTAGGCTGCTAAAGGTAATAATGTTGCAGTAATTTACCGCGGTGTTTGATTCTTCAAAGCTATTGATTAAGGATGTAGAATGATATAAAATTAATATAATATGTACTAGGTAGATTTCAAGCGGCCTGATTTGCCAGCTCCCCCACATGACGGTGAAGAGGGAGGCAGCGGGACACGTTTCTGCCTGGAATTGTCAGGGCTCTGATCTCGCTCCATCACAACTTACCTTGTCTGTCAATTCTTGGGAAGAAAAAGGAGCATCCATAGAAAAAGAAACATTCAGAGCAGGAGCGGGTGAGTTGCAGAAGCCAAGCACCTGGGGTTTGTAGCTAGCCACAAATAGGCAATGTTTGCTTTTTAAAAAGGTCAAATGTAAAGTCCTGCTTTCTGGAAACAAGGACAGAGGCTGCATCGGCAGGACAGGGACTTGTGCCCAGACAAGCAGGGCTCCAAGGGAGGACTGAGAGATTAGGGTAAATTAGAGCTTCTTGTCCAACACTGTTGCCTAAAGGTACAAGAATAATTCTGTCTGGATAAAGAAGGTAATTGCAGCATTAGGAATGAGATGCTATTATTTCTGCTCTGGCTGGAAGGTGAGTACTCCTGAAACCTGTGTCCATTTCGGGCTCTTAAGAAAATGATTGCTGATGTGGAGAGGGCTCGGAGAGGAGGCGGGAGAGCACTGCATAAAAGAGGCTGAGCAAGGAGAGAGGCCAGGCAGGGGCTGGTCCTGCTGCCCTGCCGGGGCCGGCTGCTCCTGAGCCCTGGCACGAGCGCTGCACTGCTGGAGCGCCCCGCCGGGAGCTACGTGCTGCAAGGGCTGATGCCAGGGCCCTTTTGACCCTGTAATCTACCCACTGTGCTGCATTCCTTCAAATAATCCCCCCTGCACTGCTGGGGGATTAAAAGTGTGTGACCACACAAGACATACTTTCCCTCTCTGAATCTTTGGGTTAGAAGGGAGGTCTTTACTTCTTTGTCCCCTACTCTGGGCTGTGCACGCTAGACAAAGCCACAAGTTCATAAGATGGGCAAAAACTGGCAAGATCAATAGGTGTCTTTTATATTTCTCCTTTGGCCCAGCCTCTTCCTCCTCCATAGTGACTCATGGAGGTTGAAGGTTGACTGCAACCTTCAAACAATAGAAATATTTAAAAACCAGCATCTTTGCTTGGGTGAACTATAGTACAGCAGCAATTGTCATGTTCTCTACAAGATCAATAACACCCTGCAGGAAGCTAAATCGTCCTTTATTAATCTGATGAATTAGCCTGATACAGGGAGGAACAGATCAACAGCATGGAAAATAAATGCATGCCCCACAGCAAAGCTTGTCAGCTATGGAAATGGAACTATCTTTCCTTTTATCCATAACAAATAATCTTAAAAGTTAGGCTACGAGACCAAAGTGACTTCTGAAGGTTTAGCAGTGCTGTGAGTGCAGAGAAACTCACTTCTACCTTTGAAGAGCAATTACACAATCACACAGAGAGGAGCAGTTTCCCTGCTGTGCCACGGGATTAGGAAGCTTGAACGTCTTCCTCCTTACCTTAATAGGGCCTGATTCAGCAAAGTACTTAATGCACGTGCTTAAAGCACGGGAGTCATCCGGGGGACTCTCAGCTTTAGCCCTGGAGCGTGAGGATCCTGCAAAAAGAAGAAATGAAGCACCTCAGGTTTCCTTCCTGTCCTGAAGAGGCAAAAGTGAGTTTTAAAGGAAGGAACAGAAAGGAGCACCTCCGAGCAAGACACTGGAGAGGCAGCAAAGGCACTGTGCTTTTCTCCCTGCACATGAGGACAAGTGCCCAGGAACATGTGCACTTTCCTCCAATTGCAGCCATAGACCATTCTTGATAAAATGTGCTATCTTTTAGAAAGTCTACACTTTTCTCTCAGTCTGACTCTGCCACCCCTGGCAGGTTATGCAGCGAGTGCTGGGCCGGTGCCTCCCAGAAGTGTGGAGGGTGCTGACTGGGATAGCCACTGAATTTTTACATATCATATAACATATTTAACTTTTAACATATAACATGTTTCATGACATTTTCCTGTCATGAAACAGGAATTCCAATTTTTATTTGGAAAGTCTTAGACAATTTCTGGCTTAAGTTCTCAGAAAATGCCTGAAAAAAATGTCAGTTTTATGTTTTGAGTATACGTCAAAATTGTAAATGGTTGACCATGGCAAGCAGACTTGATAGATATGTCCTTAAGACTGCTAATTTTAGGAAATTATGTTGCTCTGAAAGATGTTGAGAAAAAAAAAAAAAGAAAAGTGCATGGATTTCAGTTTACTTCCTCAAGAGAGCTAAGAGCTGTATTTGTGCCAATGAATGCCAGGACCTGAGTCATAGACTGAAAATACTTGGGCCTGTAATTTAGCCTTTTTTTTCCAACTTATTTTTAGAAACTCAGTTCAGAGTTAATCATTTTAAGTGCCAAATACCCACCCCTGCCCTATACCCACCCCTGTATGCAAATAGTTTTGGGAACCTTTAACCTAAAGCACTGCATAGGTAAACTGGCACAATGAGGAAGGCTTTTAACTGTGCTAGCTCCACCACAATCTTCTCCCATTCTGCAAGGTTGTTTTACAGGCAGGTCATAACTGCAGTGACAGGCATGCTTGATGAGAGTTTTGTCTCTCTGTTAATCTATAGAGTCATTCACAGGTGAAAATGAAGAGCTCTGTGTATCTGTTAAACTGTGTATGCATTGAAAAATTAGCCTTTTAATACTGAGCAGGGAGGTTCAATCATGTTCTTAGATGAGCACATTTTAGGATAAGATGCTTTGGAAGCTTCTCATTGTAACTGTGATTTATTTTTCAATATTTTTTTTCCATAAAGTAATATTAGAGATTAAGAGGCATATATTTTACTTGATGGTGAGAAACTGAAGATTAAGGCAGGGCTTTGAGAATGTATGCGCACGAGAGATGGCAAAGATGACTCATTTCTTTAATGCATTGGGTGAAAGCTTAACTGAAAGAATAATAGACAAGAGACAGGGCACAATTGGTATTTTATTGTCAGATGCTGAAAAGTGACATTTCAGAGTCTCAGGGGAATTTTGCTTGGGTTCTCCCATTAAGAGTGGAATTTGTTGCATGTGAGAGAAATGGATGACTAGGAGATGGATGGCCTTTTGTGGTAGAGCAAGGAGGGAAGCAAGATTGTCCCAGCAAGGCTTTGACTGGTAATAGCATGTCCTGCAGGTGCCACGGAGGCCACCTCTGAGAGCAGCAACCAGGATTAAGTCCACGCCTTACAGATGAGCTGTGACCACTTGTATTAACAGGCTACTACAGGGTGCCACCAGGTTCCCCTCTGTCATGGCATCTCATTAAGGGAGACGGTAAAATAATCCAGAGGGACAACAACCACTGGCCTTTAGTTAGCTGATTTTGTTCACTAGCACGAGATCTTTGTGATAACAGCATCCACCATTAACTGATGCAATTTTTATAGAGATGGGCTTACTGATTAGTAAATAACAACTGGCAATTAGTGCAACAAATGGAGCACTCTGCTTGTCCCTGAATAAAAATAAAAAGCTATTGTGTTACTTCACCTTGTGTGCACAGAGGCCTGTCAGCCATGCCAGGAGTTGCAAACATTAGTGTTTCTACACTCTGAATGTAAAGAGGACTTTCAGCCTTATAAGGAATTCCCTTAGCCCAATGTCCCAGGTTAAGGGGAGTGGAGGGATACTCAGGGTCCAGTGGAGGAGTCAGTCCGCTGTCCTCCTGATCCCTGCTCAACTCACAGTGCTAGACTCTTAATAGCTTTAGGAAAGCAGTATGTGACTGTGCTCTGGTCATCCTCATAAGGTGATTCTTCCAGTATCTTCAGGTGAGTTGCAGTCCATTATCAAGTATTTTGCAAGTGAATCAATACTTTAGTGAGTTGGGTATTTGGGGCCACCTTGTGCCTCCGCAAGACTTCCCCCTTCCCTTTGTTGGTGAGGAGAGCACCCAAAGTCTCTCCATTCGCCCATCAGCCTCTCCTTAGGCTTCACCTGGGGCTGTCTGCACTGCTACTGGACAGGAGCCTTTACAGCTGCTCCCGTCTGTGGCCACCCTCCACGGCTCCCACCAAACTAGTGCTGCGTGCCTGCAAGGCTCCGCTCACAAACCGAGATGATTAAGAGCATTTGTAAAATATGCCCACTGAGTCAAAGTGAAAAAAAGGTGAAGCACTGGTAAGAAAATGGTAAATTACCCAGTTACCAAAGCCCTCCTTCCTTCTGAAATAGTTTTCCATCAGAAATCATGTAGGCTACATTAGAGGCTAGAAGCAGTGGTATAGCAGGTGCTTTTTGTTCAGTTGCTGCTATATGTGGTGGCCCAACTTGTAAAAGATGGGATGTCCTTCTGTTTTGTGATCTGGAGTATGGTGCAACCTTGAAAACACATGCCCAGAGCAGGAGGCAGGGAGGAGATCCTTGCAGGGCCATGTGGGACAGGCTGAAGCTGAGCATTGTCTCTCACCGTGAGAAGGAAGAGAAAAGAAAATGAAACAAATGGTTTCAAACTCGCCTGACACGTTGGCTGCTCTTTATCCCCAAAGTCCGTGTCCCCATCAGGATCCCCGCTTTATTCCCTCATCTACACCTAATTACACATAGAATGAAATGTTAACTAATGGAAGATCTGATCCTTCTGTGGAAATCAGTGGCAAACCTTCCCTGGTGCAGGACCAAGCTTAAGTGAGAAAAGCATTTCTGTGAACCAGCAAAAATATATGGGAGAAAAAAAACCCTTCTTTGTGGTGTTTAGGTATTGAATGCTTTTTTCCAGAGACCTTTGGTCCAATGCAAGTGGAAAATTGTAACCTTTTCTGAAGATCACGATCCAGTTCAGTGGGAGGTGACAGGCTACTCTGGATCTTGTAGGCTTGAACCCAGGGGCAGGTTTGTTTTTAGGTCTCCTGTTGACTAACTTCTCTCTTGTTTAGAGAGGGCAGCATTACTGGAAGGGAGGATATTCAGCCAATCATCTCATTGGGCCACTCAGAAAAATTGCCGCCGTTTGCATTAAGGGCAACCTTTCTCACACAGTACATCTCTGCAATTAATTGTCTTGACACATGATTAGTACCTGGGGGCAAGGACATGTCCCTCTGCTGATTGGGCAGGGGTGCATTATTAATTGTGTAAACTGGCTCATAGTCAAAGGACATCAACCAGCGATTACAGCGCTTGTCACTGCAAAGCTCATATTTGAAGCAGCGCACAAAGATTGGTGGTGCTCTGATGCTCCCTTGCCATCACAATTTTATTAAGATTTGCTCAGTGCAACACTTAAAAAATTAGCCTTTAAACCTGACCGCCCTTCTTCAACAAGAGCTCGCTTTCTATTTCTGTTACTGTGCTCTGTACTCCCACTTATAGTGTACCCTCTGTTTCTTTTTACTCTTTTTGCAGACACAAAATCCAACTGAACAGCGCCAGTAACTTTTCCTTGGTAGGGAGCAGGTAAGAGTTTTAGACTCAGAAAATGAACACGCGACCTTGAGTCATTCTGAACAGACATGCGGACCTATTTAGAGATTTAGTTCCATTTTCTGTCCTTTTGAGAAGAAATAAGTTTATGAAAGATGGTACAGGATTTAGCTGAGCAGAAGTAAATAACATAAGATAAAAATATCGGTTATATCATATCATTTATTCTCTCTGGTTCTCATCCACACAGATTAAACAATTTCATAGCTATTGCAATGCAGGGTCTCTTCTTGGTATTAATTACCATACAATGCCATGTAATTCAAGTCTTGCATCCTTCAATGAAATGAATGCTAGAGCACTTCACTGCTGATTAAAGTCTGCCTGTACTAAAGAGGCTGCACTGGAGAGTGCACCCAGGAAGCCTCTACAGGGCTTGGGCAGGAGAGCAGACAGGAGATGCTGCTGGTTGCAGTAACCAAAGTCAAGAGCTGTGGGACGGGGCTCTATGTGATTTTGCAGTGTGTCACGTTGGTTTATTTCACACCAATATCATCAGTTGGGCCTCACAATACAGCTGCTAACCAAGGTGTATTTCCATTTCATTGTGTTTATTTGTGGTTTGTTTCCAGGCTCTGGTGACACCAGCCGCCACGCGCAGGCTCTCGGCTCTACCTTGCCCATGCAGGACAAACTGTGCTGCCTGTCTGGGTTCACGGCAACGCCGACTGCCCAAATGTCTAGTCTGGATGGCATCGCACTCCATCCTTGTTACACCACCCCAGGAACTGCACAAACTGACTTTTGGGAGTGACACCTAAAGGGAAACATGTGCTATGTTACATGCTATTATTAAGTGCCTGAGGCTCAAGCAATCTTTTTTCCTGCCACTATTGATTCATTAAGCAGCATATGGAAGTATTGTAGTGCCTCGTATTAGGTTATAGTCCCCTAGCTAACCAGACATTAATTTTTCTTCTCCATTTGTATTCCTAGTGTTTTGTGTTGTAATGAAGAACAGATTATGTAGGACACAGAGCATCTCCTGAATTCTTTCTTTCCAGCTTGTGCGTTTGGAGGAGACCCGTGCATCCCATTCTGGTGGCTTTTGTGTACGTGAAACTCCAAAGCAAGACTCCTCCATCTGAGAGCTGTCTCAGATAAGTACTTGTCTTACCCAGGGTTTGAAATGGAAAATAAGCACCTCAAACTTAAGAAATGCTTCATCTGCTTGCTAAAGCTGATAATTAAAAGAAGTCGTTTAAACACAACCCTGGTATGTGTTTCCTGGGGTAAGGTAGAGTGCATGCAAGCCCAGAGCAGCAGGACAGGGTGTTTGGTGCCGTGCAAAGGTGGTCAGGGCTGTGGAAAGTTTGCAGACACTGCAGAGATGGTCAGGGCCGAGGAGGGCTCGCATGTGGTGTGAAGATGGTCAGGGCCGAGGAAGGCTCGCATGTGGTGTGAAGATGGTCAGGGCTGAGGAAAGCTTGCACACCTTGCAAAGATGGTCAGGGCCAAGGAGAGCTTGCGTGCAGTGCAAAGATGGTCAGGGTTGAGGCAAGCTTGGCAAGGACTTGGCAAGTCCGGTGACGCTCACTGCCGTGTCATCGCTGCAGAGGTGCTAAGAAGCTGTGACACCAGGGTTTTTGCAGACCCCTCGTGCTGCACATCTTCATGGTGGGGACATGTCACGCTCTGTTTTTCAGTTGGGCACCTCCGTTCTCGTGTCAAACCTCACAGCCCCAGGCAGGAAGCTCCGTGGCGGCCCCCGTTCCCGAGCGAGGGCCGAGGGCAGCGAGCGGCGCCGCAGCCTGTCGCGCGCTCCTCGCGCTGCGGCTCGGGCCTCGCTCAGCTCTGCCCCTCAGCTGCTCCTGCATGGCCCTCAGCAGCAGCTGCAAACCGGGGGACAATTCTGCGAATCAAACAGAGGCTTCTGGAGCAGGAGCAGCCACCTCAGTCTTTCTATCACAAATGTCCCTGTCATTCACTGTCAGGCTTCTCTCAATGCTCTGCACTTCAGCCTTCGATCAGCAATAAAAGAATCAAATGTATTAACATTATCTTTGTAAAAATAGTTAAGATAGTTTGGGTTTTACTAAGCTAAACTAATAGTTTAGGTTTTTACCTTTTGAATTTTTTTTTTTAATCTCTGGCTATGACATACCAGTAAGTTCATAAAATTTGACAGTAGGTTGCATTTGGAAGGAAGTAATCAAAACACTATTGGAAGGGAAGATGAAGAAATGAAACAAAAGAATGGATTAAGTAGGCTACGCATTTGCTTGATGGTTGAAATAATTTCTTGGATAAAATGGCAGGATTTACTAGGTGAACAAAATCAGTCTAAGCATGTGATTCCTGACTACTTTTGCAAATGGAAAATGCCGTGGGCTCTCATACACAGAAGCATGCTAGAGGCTGGCAGTAATGCATGGTAGGACTTGGGACTATTGCAACCTGTATGACAGAGAGAGAAGTTCTTTCTTTAGAGATGTATATAGATGCATCTTGCATGGAGGGATCTTAATATATTTCATGTGTAGTTTTCAGAATTGTTTTACCTGCAGTGATTTCATTCTGTAGTTAGTTGTGATATAGCAGTCTTTGTTCATTGGCCTGGATGAAATGTGTATCTCAGCTTGTCTACGTGCACAAAACATGCACCAGAAGGTGAGGGACACGTGCCCATCATTAGCTTGGTTGGTAGCTTTAATTTGCGAGAGGTCTCATCCTTCTATTTGTTCTGTTGCAAAATTAAATCCTTCTCCCATAGAGGCAGCCTTTAATTGCCTATAGTGTTTAGACAGTGCTTGGACAGGGACCATAAAAGTACTCTGATAAATAAGTAGGACTACAAACACCACCGTGCCTCCGCGCTGCCCTCCCTCTGCTGCAGCTGTGCTCCTGAGTCTGCGGGCAGTATATAACAGGCAGAGGGGACACATTGCCTGTCATGGGCAAAGCACCGGGGAAGTTAAATATGGAGAGAAATGCACTAATGCCACCATCTCCGGTGGACCAGGAGCTATTACTGGAGAACTGGCTTTATTTTTTATAGGTGTCTGGAGGTTTCTGTTTCCTTGAAGCTGTGGACAGTACAATGAAGCGGTAGGAGGTAATGTTCAGCGAGGGGAGGAGAGGCAGAGGAATAGCAGAGTTTATACTAAAAGGGAAAATGAGCTGGAGAGAAGGAAATAAATCTTACCCTTAGGCAGTAAAAAGGTGGATTCACATCATGTCCTAGTGGATGCCGTTTCCTGGCGAAATGGTCGTACCTACTAGCAGATGTTCTGGACTGCAGTGCTAAAGGTTCATTGCACTGTTCCTGTGCTGCTCTGAGCTTGCTTAATTTCATTTTGCCTCTACAACAAAATATCTTCTGAGTGGTTTTAGTGTATAATTTCCAGGCAATGTAATCTAGAAAGGCTGCAGTGAAACAGCTCTTTAGCCCTGGAAGGAAATTGAGGAATAAGAGGTCCAATATTAGTGATCTATTTTTGTGTTATTAGACCTCCTTCAATCAAGACAGCAGTGAATATATTCATAGAGCACCAACTGTGTAGACACAAATGGGTTATGATTTTTTATAGTTTTTTTTTAATAGCAATACTGTAAATACTTTGTCCCTACATACTTCGTTAATGGAAATCAAGAATGTTGTTTCCATTGGAATGAAGCCAATGGAAGTCAAGAATGTTGTTTAAACCCATGTAAAGAAAGTGCATAATATTATATTCATAAGAGTTACTTTTACCTTTTTATGATTGAACAAGAGCATGGGGACCTTTTTTAAGCATCTGTCCTTTCTTCTTAAAGTGGATGATTCCATTATAGACCCTTAAATGGAGGAGCTTCATGCCTGAGCTTATGCTTACCTCAGTGACCTTAGTCACAGGTTTGGGGTACTCACATCCAAGTAAGCAAGCTGTGATATCTCTCCTTCAAGGGGCACAGCTGTTAAGAAAGGAAAGGGCTAGAAATGTCATGCTCCAGGAAGCTCTGTGAGCCCAAAGCCCTGGTAGTTAAGAGGAGGCTTTCCATTGGGCTGTATTCTGGACAAGGCTAAAAGTCAGTGGGAAAAGCATGAGTCTTGTTAGTTTTCGTCTCTTCTTTTTATTCTTTTTTTCTATTTTTCCCCTGGTGATTATACCATTTTTTCTTTTCTTTTAAGTGAAATAGTATCTAGCTCTACTTCTATTCCTGTTACTTCTACTTGCTTTTCCTTTTCTCCAGGTGTTATTTTCCAGGTTAAGTATATACATGCTATACAAAGGAAGTAACATCAGGTTTTCATCTTTGTGATTTTTGTATAAACTATGGGAATTTTGGAAAATTTAGGAAAGAAAATTAAATGGTGACTGAAAGCTGTCAGAATCATTGTAGTGTATATTAGAAATTATAATTGAAGGCATTTCAGGAAGAATAGTAAGGTTGGAATTTAACATTGCAGAAGGAGAAATTTTTTGAGAAACATTTATGTCAAAACTAATTAAATGAAAATTCAAATTGAAATTGTATTTTGCTTCAAAATTTGCTCTAAAATATTGAGGGGAGCCATTCCCCTCCCATTTCATTCACATTCAATAGAAAATCGGGGGATGGAAATTTGGGGCAAATTTGGGATGGAAAATTTCTGATGTAGAAATAATAAGGCGGGAGGTTTCCGCAGTGAGACAAGAGCAGGAAATCACAGCCGAACGCCTGCATTTAGCTGCCGAGTGCAGCGTTCAGGTGCAAGGAGCTGCTTTTCCCTCGTGGGC
>JAVCKT010012779.1:0-13271 GCA_032273925.1 Rhynchotus rufescens
GTTATGACAAATACCTATCTACCTGAGTAAATGAAATGCCATATATATATGTACGATAAGATATTTATACTTTTTAGCACAAATATACACTAATATAGAGACAGATGTTTGCATAACCTCACAGAGTGCTGAGAAACAAACCTAGTTGTATTTAGGATGTGTTATTTAAGAGATAATGTATATGAGCTTGATTACTGAATCGCAGCAGAGATTTTAGTTGACTGACACAGGCATGATGGGCAGATTAGTTCTTGATCATTAACTTTCACAGACCATTGAAACCAAAATCTCTATGTCCTAATTAAGACAGAATTGCCTTGACTTCATTAACTTATAAAAGCGGCTGGCTAGGGCAATGCTGAGAGCTGACAATAACCTGAAATTTCTGTCATAACATATTAACGTGTCAAGTGGGATTGAGAGCAAAGGAAAAAAAAAGAATACACAAATAATTGAAATGAAGACTATAGTATTGATATGATAGCAGGAAGATAAAATATTGCTTTAGCAGTCATTATTTGAAGCACAAACCTTGCAGTAACTTGTAAGAGAAGTCAAAATTCTGCTAGTCATTGTGTTTGTATTAAAAGTGCATTTCTGCAGTTTTAATTGTTGAAGACTTTCTTTGACCTCAGTCTCAATTCTGAATTCCGTAGGTTCCCTAACAAGTTTGAACCATGCCATCTTTATATGGCAACTTGGAACACAAACTCTCATTTAACTGAGTAATACTTAGAAGGAAGTATTAATTGAGTTATTCTTTCATGTCTGCCATCATACACCGAAGATCAGATTCCATTACCAAACATGGAGTAGGTCTGCAGTCAGTTGTACTGTTTGAGTTAGTACTTACTGAGTACTGAGATATCTCCCAGGAAGCTCATCCATATGAGATTCATAATGTGCACTGGTTGTTTTAGAGTTATTTCCTCTGCTGACAGATTATTAAAAGGACTGCAGTCAGATATGCAATATTTGTGAATGATTAAATTAGTTTTCTCTCTTTTCTTCGCAGGAATTGTTTCAATCATGACTCTCACTGTTCTTGCTTATGAGCGCTACATTCGAGTGGTCCATGCAAAAGTGATCAATTTCTCTTGGTCTTGGCGAGCTATCACATACATCTGGCTATATTCATTAGCCTGGACTGGAGCACCTCTTTTGGGATGGAACAGATACACACTGGAAATACATGGATTAGGTTGTTCAATGGACTGGAAGTCAAAAGACCCCAATGATATCTCCTTCATTCTATTTTTTTTCCTTGGATGTCTAGTAGCCCCTGTTGGGATCATGGCCTATTGCTATGGCCATATTCTATATGCAGTAAGGATGGTAAGTTGATACAAGTGAGAGACTTCTCTTATTGAATATTTTCAGTGAAAAATAAAATACATACTAGTCCTTGAATGTTGATGTAAAATAGGGTGATGCTGTATGGATGGATCAGAGCCTAAATCTCACTTGCCATTCGAACTTTTCAACCTTTAATATTCATCCACACCTGGAAATACTAGAAAGGATGTAGGCTTGCAGATGAGCCAATGTAGAGCTACCAAGAACTGTTTATTGTATAATTTTATTGGGAGGTGAGTCACAGATAAAAAGCAAGTTGAGGAGCTGTACCTACCCAGTGCTCAACAGGGAGGAGAGCCTTCCTTAAATCAATAAAAAAGGAAACTGCTTCTTGTTGTCACTGGAAAAGAACTACTCCTTCCTGAGAAGCAGAATTTTCTCACATCTGAGCAGTTGCATCTAATGGCACCCCAATGTGATGTGAGAAAAGAGGAATACAGAAAACTCTTTAGTCAGGCTCCATTTCAGCTGGAGGGCATTGCTGTTCGCCTTGCTGAGATGTAATCTTCCCCATGGACACGACAGCAGCCGTCAGTTGGTCTCTTAGGCCAAAAAACAGTGCCTAACGTAAGCACAGTCAAAACTGTAAAAATTGCATGATATTATATCCTTGAACTAATCTGAAAGGCAAAGAGCTTCTTGGCTGGCTCCCACTGCCTTTTAATGAAAATTGGACATCAAAAACCCTCGGGTGCTACTTACTATTTCAACCAAAATTAGTTATCTTTATTAATGCAATATCCTGTTTTCCATTTGTGTGACTCACTTTCGCCTCAGTATGTCTTAAGAGAAGATGTCGTTGGAGAAATTATTTTGGTGGTACTCATTCTGTAATGATTCACACTGTGATTGTGTTTTGTTTTCAGTGACAAAAAACACAATAGGAGAACACTGAATAGTGAGGCATTTATTCTGTATACTGTGTGTATTTTGTGAATTTGTCTTGAGAAAATAACCATGTAAAATTCTTCTGAAGCGAGATTAAGTCCAATTAAACTAGCACTGCCTACACATTCAGACAAAGTCTGAGAAAACACTGGATCAAGGTTGTTTATATTGATGGACAAGGACAGATTAGTTTTCTAAAATACTTGGAATGAAAGGGCAATATATTTTGATACATCAATGGATTGGCTATTTTCTAGTGAATTTACTTCTCTGCTTCTCCTGAGATTATATTTTTACATTATTTACTATATGCAGTAAAAATTTGGGAGGCATGATGCAAGCTTGTGGAAGAACTGTAGTTCTTAAAATAAGGTGCTCAGTCTCTGTCCTAAAACTAAGTTAGAATTTAATTATTACAAATAAATATAAAATTGTTTGACATTTACCCGTTTGTCCCTTTTCTTGTACAGCTTCGCTGTGTAGAAGATTTTCAGACTGTTCAAGTGATTAAACTTCTAAAATATGAAAAGAAGGTGGCTAAAATGTGTTTCTTAATGATTTCCACGTTCCTTGTTTGTTGGATGCCTTATGCAGTGGTCTCCCTGCTGGTCACATATGGTTATGGCAACCTGGTAACTCCAACAGTAGCTATCATCCCATCTTTCTTTGCCAAGTCAAGCACTGCTTATAATCCAGTCATCTACATCTTCATGAGTAGAAAGGTAGGTACATCACAGACTTTTTTATTTTAACAGATGTATTTGAACTGTTTTTATGACAGAGTTTTGGAGTTGAGATCTGATTTACTTTAATCTCAATTGCCTAGATTTTTATTTGAACAGCTAGGATAAAGGGGAAAGATTTAGTAGAATTCAAATCCAATATGGTAGTTAAAGTAATGCACTATCAGAAATTAACTTTTATGTTGCTGAGTGACTCAGTAGTAGTCATGTGTACTCATGTGAAAAGGAAGGGACAGAGTATCAAAAATTTCTGTCCATTTTTGATAGTTTACCAGTGAGGTGGGTTACAACTGGAAAACCTGATCTGAATCAGTCCCACACTACATGAGACATTTCTTAGATAAAATTCAGACTATCCTAAATCTGTTTTCAGTAAAATCTTACCTCTTTGATTTTTCCATTGTAGCAACATGAGGATTGTGCAGCTCAGCATAGTCTTTGAAATAAGCATATTTGCTTACAAAATACATGGGAGACAACCTGTTTAGGATTTTATAAAGACTAGGGTTTTGCTAGGAAAAGATATATAGAGAGAGGTGGCATTTTGAAATTCTGCTAAATTACAAATGGAGACAAATGTGTATGGACACTGCTGCAGTGTAGCTCAGGCAAGGGCCAAGCACAGAGTCTGAGTCTATATGCTGTTCCTGAGGGATATCATCAGGGATATCCTGCCTGAGGGAAGGCAGGAGGCCACTGAGGTGCCTGCTCACAGCTTTGTCTCAGGCAGCTCATTTCACAGCAGCCTGATCCTATTAAGGCTGGCCCCAAGTATGGAGAGCTAAACCCAAGGGATGAAAGGGGAAGGAAGAGGTTACAAAACATCTCCACCTCAACCAGAGCCCTGATAATGATCATATTTAAAAAGTGCATATTTTAACAGAGTGGTTTTAGTATAGTGGCTCTGGCTTTTTCTCTAGATGTCAGAATGATTAGCTTAATAGGAAAAGGGTTTTGTAGATTCTGATACCCACAAGCAAATTGAACTGTTATCAAGTGCAAGGCCAGTAAAGCCATAGCCATGATAGGAATGGATCAGCTAAGTATGATGACTGCAGATACATCATTAATTGCTTTTCGGTAGCTGTTTATTCCAGATGAACACCGAAACATTTTTACCAATCTTCTAGATTATTTTGTCCTCAAGGGAAATCCTAAAGCTTATTCTTCAGTATTATTCTAGCTAATGTGATGCTTCTGTCTCTAGCCTGTTCCAACATGCTTGTACTTTCTCATGTCTGTGTGCATCGAAAGTACCACTTAATCTCTGAAATCTGCAAGGCCTCCGCTTGACCATTCTGAGGGGTTTTCACTTAGCACCAGATGACCTTTCTCTGTCATCTTGTAACTTTCTAAGTCCCCTTCCAACTGAACCTGCTGTCTCTCCGCTGTCAGAATAGGACTGGTTTGTTACAATAAAACCAATCTTGTGCAAACTGTCATGCCAGAGCTTCTTCCATAATAGCCAGAAAAAACAGTCAGTGACCATGTGGGATAATACAAGGTAATCCTTGTCACTAAATGTCAGACTGTCAGAGAAAAATATTTTACTATCTTCTTATGTAAAAGTGTTTTGGTTTTGTTTTTCCTGATTTTTTTCAAGTTTTGTTTTTTCCTGATTTTTTTCCAAGCATTCCAATCTTTTGTTCGTAGATTATAAAGCCTCCTCTTGGTAAAATATTAAAATTGCATTTTAGTGCCCTCTACTGGGCAGGCGACCCTATTGCACTGTCCCAGGGGGGAAAAAATCACTCCCTGAAAAGCCAGCGCTCAGGTAACTCAGAACAAGTGGGAGATAGATAGAAATTGATTATTTTGAGGTATTTTCTGTACTTCTATCTTCACTGAATCACACGAGAGTGATCAGAAGTTGAAATTTGATTCTCTTTATTCTGTTCTGCAGTTTCGACGATGCCTCTTGCAACTCCTGTGCTTTCGCCTGATGAGATTCCAAAGGACTGTGAAAGAGACACCAGCAACAGAGAGCGACAAACCAATAAGACCAATCGTTATGTCACAGAAAGTAGGGGACAGGCCAAAGAAAAAAGTGACTTTCAGCTCCTCCTCTATAATTTTTATTATCACCAGTGATGACACTCAGCAAACAGAGGAAAACAGTAAACACAGTGGGACAAAAGTAAATGTTATCCAAGTAAAGCCACTATAGAGATGAGCTAAAGAGACTCTAGGCTCTGATGCTCTTCAGCCAGTGGACTCTTTGAACTAAAACTGGTTTGAGATACAGTAACTGTGGGCTACCAGTAGAAACCATTTTGAAGAAATTCATCTGAAGCCCTGCAGGCAGTTCAGTTGTGGTCACAATACTGAAATCTTTACCTCTGTACCTATCTTGTTGATGGATGTTTTGAACTGCATTTTCTGAAAATGTACCGTAGTGGTTAATGGGTTGGGAGGCCAGTAACCAGTAGAGTACCACAGCAGTGTGTCCTGAGACCTGCCCTATTTAACATCTTTATCAATGACCTGAAGAAGCTGGCAGTGCACAGTTGTCATTTGAAGATGACACCAAAGTGCGAGGGACCAGTTCGTAGGTTGGAGAGCAGGGCTGCTCTTTACAAGGATCTGAATCAAAACGAATGGGCTAACAGAAACTTTATGAAACTCAACAAGGACAAGGTGAAGTTTTGCCTCTGGGAAGGAAACACCCTGTGCAACAATACAGATTAGGGCCTGACTGCCTGGAACAACTCTGCAGAAAAGGACGTCATGATGGACAAGGAGCTGAGCATGAGCCCAGTGTGCCTCAGCAGCAAAGAGCAAGAACAGCACCTGGACTGCACTAACAGGAGTGTAGCCAGCAGAGCAAGAGAAGTGATTATCCCCCTCAACTCAACACTTGTTAGATCACATCTAGATAGTTCATTCAGTTTGGGGCTCCCGATAAGGACAGACATTTGCAGACTGGAGTGGGTTCAACAGAGGCCATCAAGATGATGGGGGCAGGAGCATATGCCCTGTGAGAAGAGTCTGGGGGAATCAGGCTTAGTCAGCCTGGAGAAGAAGAGCCTTCAGAAGAACCTAATCGCAAGCTTCCAGTATTATGAAGAGATTTAAAGATGATGGAACCAGGCTCTTGAGGGTGATGCATGGTGGAAAGACAAGAGACAGCAGGCATCAACTGAAACAAGAGAAGTTCAGATGTAAGGAAAAGCCTTTTCACCGTGAGGACAGCCAAGCAGTGAAACAGGTTGCTCAGGATGTTGTGCCATCTTCATACCTGTAGAGTTTCAAGACCTGACTGGATAAAGCTGACCTCTGAGCTGACCTTATTTTGAGGAATCGATTAGACTAGGTATTCCTTGAGGTCTCTTCCTACCTAGGTTATCCTATGATTCTCTGTTCTGCAAGCACTCCTGGTACACAGAGTTACTAGAAAAGAGGGAGGAGTGTTTTGAGTTTGATTTGTCCAGAGTTTACTCTGCCTGAATCTGAGCTTTGCAGGAGGAAAAAAAAAAAAAAGTGATGTCCGTGAGAAAGCTGCCCCTGTGTACTCTGCAGGCCATTATCTTGGTGAGAACCGTCAGCCTTGTTGTGAGAAAAATCATAGAAATCAAAGCATCAGTGGAAAAGAAAAATGAGAATTTTTATCTTACAATATAGTGCTTTATGCATCTTCTTACATCTTTTGTTTTTCTTTCTGTCCATGTAGCAGGAACCTTGTCTGATACTGATTGTGGGTGTGTTATATATGCCGTGGCACTTTGGCAAAACTAACAGAGAAGAGCAGAGTAGCTTTTTCCTAAGTTGCAGGATGAGTAATAATTATCCTGCTTGGAGCTTAGGCAGAACAGATACAGAATGTTTTCTCACCTTTTAAGTTTTGCTGTTAGAAAATGACAGCACAATTCTGCCCCAGACACAGCTACCTGCCAGTGTTGGACTAGTGAGTTAGAGAACTACTTTGAATTATGGTGCTTCATTCTCTTGCACATTCATTACAGTGATGTTATTCCTCTGTCTGCTAACAGGGCCTTGTGCGTCTGTAACTACAGCTTTTCCATCTTGGTGAAAGCTGTGAAAAAAGCAACTAAAAATGATTTGCTTTTGCTCTATAACAAATTTTATAAGAGATGCAGGGGAGACATGCTAAATAACTACCAGCACCAACAATTTACAAAGTGGCCAAGAATAAAAATTAAAAAAAAATAACAGCCCAAACACAGAAGCTTTCAGCTAGTTCCTGGGAGTACTGAGTGACTTCAGCTTGGAACAAGTAAATGACTATGTTTGTACCTGTGTTTTTAAAGAGGCTAATTCCTTATACATGTGTCTGTCCAGAGTATCAGCATTGGTAACTTGGCTCTTTGTGTCATCTTTAAAAAAACATATAGAGTCCAGTCTGTTTTCTAAACAGAATTATATCTGTATAGATGGATAGATAAATACTTGTCTGTGTTTCTTTCATGTTTGTTATTTTTGTTTTCCTACGGATGCATAGATAAATTGTCTTAGGATTTCAAATATCTGCCTTTACAAAGCTTACTCATTTCAATGTAAAGAACTAAATCTTCAACCATTTATATTAATGTGTTTTCAGTGTAAAATTTTTTCCCACTGAGAGGGAGATGCTTCAGTATCACCATCTGCTGGAGACAGCTTGGAGAGTATCATTAGGTACTGGGAAAATAGCATTACAAGATTCCATTTAATTTTTGTAAAGAAAATATGAGAATCTCTTTCAATAAAATCTGAGAAGATATGTTTCTTTCAGGTAAGAAAAGTATAAATTATTACTTTAATGGAAAAGACTTAAGATCATAGACCAGCTGATTTGGAGGCCTAGATAGGGTACACAGAAGGGCAGAATATTGAGGTATCTGAGAATGACATGAATCCTGAACAAAATGTATATAACAGATTGAAACTCGAAGACGAATGGACAGGTTGGGCAATATAACTTGCCTTAGTGGTATTCTGTGACATTTATTTAAGGTGTACTGAGAAGTAATATACTCTATTTCACTGCAGTTAACGAGCCTATACAATACAACACTGATTTTTTTTTTACTCTCATGAAGGGAAAGATGAGGAGGAGGAGTTAGGCTTAAGCTGAGAAGAGTCCCAGATGGTGTAGATGACTGCTCCTGCAGCTATTAAAGGTTGCGAGCTCACTGCCCCTTTTGAATTGCACTGGTACTTCCACATGCCTTCCTCCTGTGGCAGCAATAACAAGGTCAAAAGTGGGAGCAGATGCAGCTGTTTAAATTGCAATAGCTAATCTCTTTTTCTTCTGATAGGAGCAAATAGAGCAGCCTTTCATTCCCAGTTGTCTGACACTGAACGCCACTTTGCCTGCTGCTTTGACCTGGCGCTGCATGTAATTTATCTAGCCAGAGCTGAACATTATGAATGCTTCCCTCATTTAACAGGTTAGCATCAAAGAATTGCTTGTATTGAATTAAAGCTTAACGGGAAGTGAAACTGATTTTCACTACAAGTCAGAATGCAGGTTATTAGCTACAGATTCAAACTCTTCCTCCAATGTGGCTGTCCTGCCAGTCGCAATTCACTGTTTTTTTATGGTGTTTGTCCACCCTCTTGTGGTTAGTTCAGCTCCCAGAGGCAGGAAAGCCTGTTTCATAAAAGCCTATTTTCATTACACATTGCTGCTGCATGTGTGAGAAGTGAGAAGATTGACTGTTTCACATCTGATTCTATTTTATTTATATTGCATATATACTTAAGTGTTTGACAGATGATGGAACTTACAGTCACTTACACAGGAACTTACATAACTTACAGTTATGGACTTACATGGGAAATGCAGCATCTATCATTGTTATAATTCCAGGAGTTTATGTACATATTCCAAAAATACATCCAGACAGAAGGTTGCTATCTTCTCTATGTTCACAAAATTTATACTACTTTTAACAAATTTCCAGGATAGATAAAATGGAATTTTTGTTTCTATGATGAATGGATTTCAGATCACAAATGAGAAAGTACTCTTCCAAGTCTCCATGGCTTAGCTAAGTGACTGGCAGCAATGCACACTCGATACACCGGGCCTCTCATTTGGCTTGGTCTGCTAGGTGAATTGAGTACTAAGTACTGATGCGGTACTCAGGCCATGGCTGAGATCATGAATTGTATCTGTGCTGATTCCATTTGCAGGTACCTTTTTCTAAGGCATGCTGAAAGCTCCAGGAAGAGAACCTTACAAAATCAGGCAACATCTTCCTTCCATACACCAGGTATTAGTAAATATGCTGCCTAGATAATAAAACTTGTTTCATTACCATTTTAGTATGGTATCTGGCAGTTGGGTCTGAGGAGCGCTTGAGGTATGTTTTGTGGGCTATTGAATCTGGACTCTGACTATCCTCCATGGGGCAAAATTTAGAAGAGGATTTTGTCCGCTTCCAAGGCCTCTTTCAGCACTGAGTTCATATTGTCTTTTGGATAGACAATGTTGGCATTTATCTCCCATGTTGGGCAGCATATCCTGCATCGTGGCACGCAAGACCATTCTACACCTCTGATTCCTAAGGCAGCTTCTATTAATCATGACTCAACCACTTCTACAGATGGTTGAAAAGTAAATATTTTCTGTGTACTACTAAGAAAACAATGAAAATGACTGTACAAATAATGGAAATACGCTTATTTTACAGTTTTTCAGTTATCTGAAAGCTTTTGTATTATGGGATAATGGGACAGGAGAGGAATATGATAAAGGAAATAAGAAAATGTTCTTTGCATAAATTCCAAAATAAATACTGACCTATTTTTCTCTTGTGATGAAAAGATGATAGACATATGACTAGTAGGATATTAGTATTTAGGATATTTGGAGTGTAAAATAACATCTAAAAATACTCAGTAAGTAGTTCCACTAATGTAGCTATCTATGGCTACACAAAACAGTTCATGAATTTTACATATGTTTAAAATTTTGACTAAAAGCTTAGATATAACTGTCTTCCTCTTGGACTGATGTTACTTCCTTTAAAGCTAATAATAGCATGTCTTGTTTCAAGAGAATTGCTATGAATTGTACTGACAGTTGGGAACATTTGCTTCAATAACTGTATTGTAACAGCTTATTGGTACCTATTGTTACAATAATGTGTAATAGAATAATCTTAATCTCTGAGTTTTCTCTAACTACATTTCAAACATCCAGATTAGTGTATTATTGTAAGAGACATTCAACTTTTAAAAGTAATCTGGGTGAACATACACTGTCCATTTCCAAGGTGAAATAAGAAATCAGTGATTAGAAGTGGACATATTGCTGCTTCAAGTGGGCAGAATCTTTCCCAGTAACAGTATGTCCCAAATTTTACTTTTTAAATGTCTTAATGACTGGTCCTTGAGACATTGCAAAACAGAATATAAATGCTTCAGAACTGTATTTTTAGACTAACAAGGCTTTTTTTTTTCTGAGTGAAGGTCCTTTTATGCTCTTATTTTTCTATTATTCATCCATAATATTCTGTAGAAAATAATGAAACCTTGTCAAACAAAATATCTGAAATGAACGGAGAGTAAAGAAGGAAACACAACATACATGAGATCTCTATTTTAAGTAGGCATGCAAAGATTGTCATAAGCTTGGCAGTGGACAAGGAGATTAGAAAGTTTAGAGAGTGATGTAAAGTGAGATAGCCATTTAAATCCATTATGCATGTAGGATATCCTTGTATATCCATTTTGCACATAATTCATATTTATGTCCAAACATAAAGAATTCACTGATCCCAGGAATATATCAGTTTTCTTCCTTGAAAACACCTTGAGAAATGCGTCAGTTAAAAAGCAATAGATTTTATCTGAATAAATTGTCACCCTGCAGAGGGAGCCATTGGGTTATCAAGCCAAACATAACTATGATATTTTACAGTATTTTTATTGTTGGACTTAGGCTTTATTTATTTATTTATATAGTGAATTTGCACAAATGCTTATGGTTTTAGGCTTTTTTTTTTTATAGGCTTTGCTACATTTTGCAGAAAGCCTTCTCTTAAACTGCATATCCTTTGCTATGTGTAGCAGCTTCATGATTGCTGCTTTCTCTGCAATGAAACAGGATAGGAAATAGGAAAAGAGGTCCATCCTACTAGAACTGGTACTCTTCCACACTACCAAGCATCTTAGGAGGGTACAAGCTGCTCGAACATCATACCTCAAAGACACTGTTCCATAAAGTGGATAACAATGCTTTCGTATCTCCAGGCAACTAGTTTCTCAGATCTTACAACCACAGCCAGCAAGTTCCTGTGTAGTGACTGATGGGAAAACAGAGTTTGCGGCTAGAATGGGTATTCTGTTTTCTGTCCTCACTTGATTTATGTTGCTGAGTGAAAAGGCTCATATTTACAGAGTTGCCCAACACATTTCTGAAACAGGAATGCTTCTTCAGCATCTCCAGCAGGTCAAGAGAGGTGATCATCCCCCTCTACTCAGCCCTGGTAAGGCCACATCTGGAGTATTGTGTCCAGTTCTGGGCTCCCCAGTACAAGAGGGATGTGGAGCTGCTGGAGAGAGTCCAGCGCAGGGCTACCAGGATGATCAGGGGCCTGGAACATCTACCCTATGAGGAAAGGCTGAGAGAGCTGGGCCTGTTCAGCCTGGAGAAGAGAAGGTTGATAGGAATCTGATAAGTGTGTACGTAATACCTCAAGAGAGGGAGTAAGGAGGTTGGGGCTGGCCTCTTTTCAGTTGTGGCCACTGATAGGACTAGAGGAAATGGCCACAAATTGAAGCACCAAAATTTCCACAGGAACTTAAGGAAAAAATTCTTAACAGTGAGGGTGACAGAGCCCTGGAACAGGCTGCCCAGAGAGGTTGTGGAGTCTCTTTCTCTGGAGATCTTGAAATTCTGTTTCGATGCAGCCCTGTGCCACGTGCTCTAGGTGTCCCTGCGTGTGCAGGAGGGGTTGGACTAGATGATCTCTAAAGGCCCCTTCTAATTTTAAGGATTCTATGTTCTGTGATTCTATGATATTTCAGACTGTGATGTGATATCAAAGAAGTCTTTGACAGGCACCAGTGAATTTTACTGACTAAAGTCTACATTCACTGAAATGAATTTCATATTAATTATTACACATACTAGTAGTGCAAAAAGAGTAGTGTTTTTATTAAAAGCCTCTAAAAGCTCTATAGTCTTGAAAATATGAAAAAAAAAATGTTCAATAAGGGTTTTGGGGGGGATTTTTAATTAATTTGAGCTAAATCTTTTTCATGAACTATATGCATTTGAACAACTTTGCCACACAAAACCATTGGCTGAGTAATTGTTGAATATTTTATCTGAAAAGTTTTCATTTTCTTACAGTTATATCTGTAAAATATATTTCTGATTACTGATGGACTAGCTATTAACCTCATTTTTCAGAAATTATATTTGATTTTAAATATTTTCTGAATGAACTTGAATTCAGTTATTATAAGCCTGGTATCTATGATACTCGCTACGTATGGCTCGATGAATTTCCAGCTGTAGTATCAATTACTATCAACAGTACAGTGATATTATTATCATCACAAATTAAAACCATCTGTCATCATGATAAGTATCAAGCTGAGTCTTTAAAACAGGTCAGCTTTTCTCTCATTTAAGTGTGTATAGAGCATAGGCTTTCTGAAAATGAAAGGAAGAGGTCAATCTCAATAACCAAGTTATCATCATATCATGAATAAAAATGTAAGGACAGGATTCCGCTCCTAGTCAATAGCATAATCATATAATTAAATAATACATGAAGTTCAGCTATATAGATTCTCTTCCCCTTCTTCCCCCCTCACTTTGTAAAAAAACAGTTGTTTAGAGTTTTCACGAATATCTCTGTCATTAATAAAGCTCATTTATACATTGCTCTGCTCTCATGATATCATGTTCTTCTTTCAGTTAGTTGGATGACTGTCCAACTAGGACGACACTTGAGCTTCCAGTCAACATGTGTTCTCAGTCTTAGTTGGACAGATGCTCCATGGAAGGCGATTATAAAGAGGAGATTATAAAGATCTGGGTCCACTGTTTGTGCACACAGTAGTCTTCTTTTTAGTGACTCTAGTTTATTGTATCTAGCATTTACCAAATCAGATAATAAAATTAATGAGTAATATCTTTGTTTTTGGCACATTAATCAATATTTGCCACTACGATTCGTAACTGCTGTTACCTGCTTTGTGACTAAAAGCTTAATAGCCACAGAGGTGATGCCATTACAATGGAGAAGAAAGATAAAAGCATTTGATTTGTCACCCCTGACCTCTATATTTGAAGAGTTCTGGTTTTTATTTTTAATTAAG
>JAVCKT010012780.1:0-11580 GCA_032273925.1 Rhynchotus rufescens
TTCCGAAGTGCACATGGGAACTGGTCCTTTAGACATGCTGTTCATTACTTTTTAATAAGTTCCTTTTACTGTTCTTCATTCTTCTCATGAAGTTGTTTGTTTGTTATTTTTCTCGCCATGAGAGCTAGACTTTTCAGAGACTTATCCATCCTGCATATAAAGTGCTAAACACATTTGAAAATCTGACCATGACTGGGTGCCTAACGGGAAGCTGAGGTCTTCTGGCCAGTTTCTTAAGTTTCTCCCTGCCTACTACAAATACTTAGCCCAATATTCCGTACCAGCAGAAGGTGCTGCGGCAGGGAGGGAGGAAGGAAGGAGCTCAGCCACAGGGTATCGAGACCAGGGGTGCAGAGAGGGGAACGCTGGTGAGCCAGCCCACTTCCTCCTGCCGGACTCCCAGGCGTCTCCCGAATGCCGGGTGTTCCCGCTCCGGCCGGAGCCTCCTGCCAGGTCCTCACTGCGGAGAAGCAAGAGAGGGAGCTGGAGGCAGCTCGGCAGCGGGGCCAGCGGAGGGAAGGACTGGGAGCCTCGCTGGCAGCGCAGACGTGAGTATTACGTGACGCAGCGTCGACTGGAACTGTGCTAGGTCGGGCTGACACAAGCGTGTGGGAGGAAAGAGCTCAAGGGCTAACACCAGGCGTGAGGGCGAAGGATGCAGCTACATGAAATGAAGGACCTCATTTGATGGCAGGGAGGAGCAAGAACGTGAAGATGGAATATCTCCTTTGAGCCAAAGGAGATGTCCATCCTCGTGCCCATCTTCCTCAGCCTGTGGAGCTTGCTGAGTCTGTAAGAGGCGTTGGGAGGTGCGGGCTGAAGGGCCGGGGCTGCTGCCCGAGGGCACAGGTGCTCTCCGCCCCACATAGTCTCTGGGCCGCCCGCAGCCCTTCCCGTGCTCACCTGGCAGCACCAGCTGCAGCTCCAAGCGCCTCCTGGGAGCGCTGCCACGGCCGGCTCGCTGCTGGGAGACGTGGCCGTTCCCGCCTGCGCTTCAGCACCAGGCTAGGCGCCTTGCACCAAGCCACAGGCCGAGTCGTCCGAGGGCCAGGGAAGGGGCCAGGCACCTCCGCATCTCCCTTCGGCACCGGCCACACGGCACCTTCTCTCGCTGGAAGCCGCTCGTGGCAGCGTCCACCGGCAGCGCGCGGGATCGGCTCGCTCCACGGTCACGGGAGGAAACGTTAGTCACTCTGCAGCAGCTCCCTGCACAGAAAAAACACTCGGCTAGAAAGCAGCATTCCTAGGACAAAGGCAAATGATTTCAGTAAAGATCAGAATACCTCTGCCCAAGGTCACTAGCAAAGACACCACAAGCACATGCAAACGATGGGGCTTTGTAGATGGACCTACACAACCTTTTTTTTTCACAGTCTTTTATATAATTTTCGCACAGGCCGAGACAAAAAGTAGTCTTGTTCTTTACAAGCCAGCATGAAGTACAGCCAGGAAGTATTAGTCATCTGAGATTTTTGGTAGTTGTAGTTTGGAATCCCAACTGGAGTGTTTGCTTTTTACAGTTGTAAAAATGCGATCAAGAATTGGACGCTATCTTGATCAAAACATACTTCTTTTTAAACAGTTTTTGACCAAAATAGTACTATTAGAACAACAACAACTTTTGACACCTTCACACAAACCAAATGTAAAAGAAATAACCATTTTCTCTTCCCCAAAGAACCATGACAACATTTTTTTTCAGTAACATTTTGCAGGATTAGGTATTAAAATGTAGGCGGAATTGGGTTTTAATGGAGAAAAAAAATGAAATTATGATCTTTGTAACCAAAATAGAACAGATGTGAAATCTTTCTCAGAAGATTTCTATCCTCTTGAATGAAGCTCAGTAATTTTCATATGAGAAAAACACATCTGAAATTCTAAAAAGCAATTCTAAAAGCAAAGCAAGTTTTCTTCAGTTATTGCCTATTCCTGACTATACAACCATCCTGTGTATTTCTATGTCCTGATCATTTTGGCAATTGGCACAGTTTTGATCAAATAAATGTTATTTTTTGCACACAAACAAGATTTGCTTCTGCAATCAAGACGATTTTCTGCATAGTGCTTAAATAGTAAGTACAAATGGTTATGTGTATCTTGAATTATTAAAATGAATTCTGGAAAAATAACATAATAATGTCTTGTTATTAAGTGCTAAACATTTGCTATAACACCAAAGAAGAGGAAGAAGAGATCTAAAGTAGTAAAATAAATCTTAAGCTGGTATAAATCAGCACAACCCTCTCGAACTCAGGAGAGCTGCACTGATTTAAATGGACTGAGAAGCTGAAGGAGTCAGTGTTTCACTATATTGAATAAACTGTGGCACAGGGTTGTGAAGAAACATGATTTGCCCTGAAACGGAGGTGTCGCATGGCCTGTGCTCTCAAGGATCCCTACGAGAAGCAGTGTGGGGCATGGCAAAGAAGGTATGGTAGCTAAAGGGTCCCTCAGTGCTCCAAGGAGACAGATGTAACTCGGGAAAAATCCTAAGGCAGTGTGTGCTGGAGCACGTATGGAGGCCGCTGAGGAAGCGCTAATGGACACGGGGCTGAAGCCCTGCTGCTCTCTTAGCTCCTCATTGCTCTTCACCTTCTCCTGTCCGCACGCCTCCTTGTCTCCTGGTGACAGATCTGGTGGGCAGCTGCTCACCTGGATCAGAATACTGAGCTTGGTAGAAGATTGCTTGGTTTTAAATGGATCCTCTTTCTAACTCAGTCCATTCCTCTGTGGCAAATGGGAAATGGCGATATACTGGGTGGAAGCACCTGACTTAACAACGACTTCAAGAGTTTCCAAAAGTTGCACGCCAGAAGAGGGAAATCCCATGTCCTCTGGTCAAATTCTCTTGCTCGTCAATATTCAGGACAAAAGCAAAGAGAGGACATTAGCCATAGCAAAGCAGCAAGTCAGGGGCGCCTGACTTTACAGGTTTATATTTTATTACTGGCACCCTCTGCCTGCTCCCGAGCCTAGCGGGCCCGCGGCTGCACGTGGCTCGCGGCGCGACAGCAACAACGCGCCGGTGCCCAGAGCAGGCCCCGCACGAGCAGCTCCCCACGCCGGCTCCCCGCGCCGCTCGGGACGCTCCTGCCGCCCAAGGCAGCGCACGGGATCCCACCCGCGCGGCGCCAGCGGCACAGAGCCCGTTTCACGGCTACGCAGGACATGCGGGAGGCAGAACCTTCCTGCGGTCAGTGTGGGATCTCCTCCCAAAGAGCGACGTGGTACCTCAAGGGCGGATCTGCCTTAAGCATTGCAAACACCTCCAGCCCCGGGGAAGGCAGACTTCAGAGGAGGTAAACGTGATTCAGGTCTTAAAAGGTATGTTATTCCCAGGTCTGCAAGCTTCTGTTTCTAGGGTTAATTTGCTTAAAGAGCAAAATTGTTCTACTCGTAAGTGCGCCCGTTTCAGGCATGTTGCCTCAAATGCTCAGGATTTTGAGGAATTTCATAACAGCGCCCTTATATCATTGCATCCTGACGCAACGTTAACCATTGTGAGACTAGAGCACGTTCTTTGCATTTGCCTTCCTCACCATTAGCCCAAGTGTGATGTTTTCCTTTTGGAACTACGACTATTTCAGGTTACGCACAACACTTGTGGGGAGCCGTAAAGACATCTGTATTTTAGGACGAAACCAGTGCTGTTTTTGCAAGACGCCGGCGCGGGGCGGCTCTGCGCTCCCCGCTGCCGCGTTGGGAGGGGGCCGATGCCAGGGAGCTGCGCAGGGCCAGGGCACCCGAGAGGTGCGATGCTCGCGGCAGCAGCTCCCCGGCGCGCGGCACCGCGCAGCGTGACAAGGGCCCGCGGCATTCCCGCAGATCCGGGACCATCCCGAGGGGCTCCCGGGGAGGAAACGCGACAGCAATGGTCGGAATAAGACCTGCGACAGCAGCTCCTGGTATGATTGACACTCTGCCTCAGTGTTTCCACACAAAGAGCGCTCTCTCTCTCCCGCCGCCATGCCGGCCCTGCATTCCCAAGGCATTCTTGCAGCCTACACCACAGGGCGAACAATAGCCAGCCTTCTTTCTTCTTCCTGCCGCCTTTCTGTGAACAGAACTCTGTTGACAACCGAGGCTGTTCTCACTCCCGAAGAATTCCAAAAATTGAACGATATAAGGACAGCCTGTGACTTTCAGGAGGCATCTTAAAGCAGTCTGCTTTAAAAATTGTGGTTTGGTGCTTCTTTTTTTTGTGTTTTGTTTCCGTTTCAAAGGAAACCTACAAAAATGCAGTTACCCTGCAAATGAGTGCTCGGCCCGGAGCGCTGTTCTGAATACGGCACCGCTACCAGCAGCACTAAAATGCAAATGCGCGGGTGACTTTCTCTCTCTGACCATTCCAAAACAGCTTTTACCCTCTGAACTTTAAGGCTGATGAGGCTTTAAGGTCAAACTGGCAACCCCTGTGCAACTGAAATCCTTCCACAACGAAATGGGCATCGGCTTCCTTTCCTCATCAACAAACCCCAGGCCAGAAATGGACAGGCCACAGGTAAGATCAGGGAAATCCAGCCTTCCCAGTATTCATTCTGACCCTCTCTCTCAGTCCCAAGAACACAGGGTTTTGGTCAGATGATGGGGACACATCAAAATACAGGCAATGTGCATAAGGGACCCAGAGATCTCTCTCCATGGGCACCCATGAGCAAATCACTCTCAGTGAGCTAGCACAGCAGGCCACAAACCAAAATGAAGGAGAAGTCACCAAAGGGACTTGCTGGTAGCTTATGTCTCTCTCTGCTTCTTGATACCCATCCTATACTTGGGTAATACATCCCATCAGCCAGAAGAGCTTTGAAAGTCCTCCTTGACACTATGCTCGCACAAAGTGACAGTGATGAGCAATGCTCTCTGCCCTCTTTGGTTGCACCCCATCAGTGAAGACCACTATGGGCCTTCATCACCCCTCAGCTGGGCTGCAGGAATGCCCTATATCCCTGGGCATGAAGTGTTCAGGGCATTAGTGTCCTTACAGCAGCAATGCTCACCTCAAGCCCGCCAATCTGGCCCCTAGTACTGATTTCCCAGAGCTGCCACTGACTTCATTCTGTTTGAAGTAAGATGCCCAATATTGAAAATTTCATCCTGACTCATTAAAATTATAAGCGCCTAAGTACCAGATGCTCTTAAATAAAAGGTGCTTGAAGGGCTATACAGAACAAGCAGCACAGAACAACGGTCCTGCCTGCAGGCTCTGGCTCGTTGTAGTTCATTGAAACTACCAAAACATTTCATTTGATCTACTGTCAAGGAGCCATATATATGGAATTTGGTAGCTATTTACACATCTGTGTTACATGCATAAGTTAAGCAGGGCAGCGATATTTAATGTTACTTTATATCAATGTATAAAGTTGTATCACATGATTGGAATGGGTGAAGTTAGCTATGAAACAGGTAATGGAGATTTAAAGAGAAATCCTAGATTTTTGTTCCTGCAATACCCAAAGGCTAAACTACTGTACTGGATCCTCAGAGTAAGAGACCAGCCAAGTCTGAAGCCGCTTCCTACACCCTTCAATTTGCAAATCCTCCAGCCCACAGCATGTCTCACCTGCTCTACTCATGGTCATTACTGACAGAGATAGGATGGACTCCTTGCCAAAATCCTTGAGCCTGTTTTCATTTTCAACACCTCCCTGTTCTTGGCTTGTCTCTGGTGTGCACCCTACACTGAGGTTCAGCACGCTGGATGTGCAGAGCTCCTATATCCCTACCCTTTCCCACTTTTTGGGGAAACAACTTTTTGGTTGTTGTTGCAATATGTTCTTTGCATCATCAGACTAATAGCAGAGACTAGAAGCAAGCAAAACCTCTCCTTATGTAGTCAACTGGGCTTGTTTTCTAGTTTGGAAGCCAACGTGGAGCTATTTTACTGTATCTTCACTGCAGCATTTCTCTTGTTGGTACCCTTGGCTGTGGATATGTGCACACCTAGAAGCCGGCTGGACTCAAAACATGCGTTGTTAACACTGCTTATACAACACATAAGCACTGTCTGCATCTTGCCTCAGGAGCTTATATACAAGGATGCTTCAAGAAAAGCCCACTGTTAACTTGGGCTCAGTCTGTTCTCGGCTTTGGACTTGGCCGGGTGGATCTGGCACAGTCAAGGCCAAAATGGAACATCAATGAGCAAGGGTGCTGACGTCACCGAAAAATGAAAACAATTGGAAAATGACAATCAAAGGAAGGTGAAAGATCTGGTCCCAGGGCTTCCTGTTTCAGTTGAGAGTTTATTCAGATGGCCTCAAGATAATCTAAGCCAGATAGAGGGCACACAGACTCAGGACGGTGTTTATTCTCTTGACTTCGTTAGCTATCAAATGCAGGAACAGTCTATCCTGGATGCATTTATGCCCTACCATTTCTACACACCTTTGGATTTATGCTTTGATATATGGTGCTGCACTGTTAGAAGTGAAATGAAATTGGAAAAGAGTCTAGGAAACATAGATGAACAAGAATAAGCAAGAGATTTATGTCTTCTGACATCTTTCAGGATATAATTAGGTAGGACATTATTTCTATAGCAAATAAAGGCAAATATGGTGCCCTCCTTTACACATTTTTGTTATTGGAGAGAGAGCTTTAATCTCATTGTAAACTTAATATTTTCCTTGCACTAATGTAAGGAAACCACCATATGTGTGAAAATCAGTCCCAAGCCATGCTATGTCTTTCCTGCAAAAACAGGTTAACCAATTCATGTAAGGTTATTTTGTAAGTCAATTCTTGTAAGGTCAATTCAGCTGTTAAAACAATACTAAATATAAGGACAAGGACAAGCTAAGCTAGTCTAAATGGGAACCGCAAGACAAGTCCAGACTTCTAACAAAGTTAACCTAGTTAGCTTCTCTTCACTCCATGGGATCTAACCGCGGGCAGCTCCAGGCCAGTGATCCTCACTGTGAGAGTTAAATTCCACCGGAGCAAAACAGGCTTCAGCTCTGGAAGTCAATGTGGGAACAAGGTTTCCTTGAAGGGAGTGAAGAGGACAGACACTAGCCTATGCCAAGGGAAAGGAGGTTTGAGGTGTAGAGCAGTAACAGCATTAGTTAATAACGCATGTGTGCTGGAAAGTCAACAGAGTGTTTGCTCTGCTCACACAGGTCTCCTGCGAGGAGTGAGTTGCATTCATTCCTGCTGTAGCTCCACTGAGACCTGAGACTTGAACTAAGAACTGGCAATTTCTCACTCAGATAAAGTTTCTTAAGCCATCCAGCTCTCATGGAACTACTACGGCAAACGCATCTCCTTTTCAACCTCAAAGAAACCAATGAGTTTAGCTGAGTATTAAAATGGAAACGAGTCAGAACTACCAGTGCTTGCTTAACCTGTTTCTGTCCTATGAACCCATGTGTACAGGAAGATGTCTCTCTTTCACATGCCAATACATGTATCTTCAAGCTGTCATTATAATATTCATTGGTAAGTTATCTTTTCTATTCATTTTTTTGTGGTGTTTTACCTTTATTTTTACATTTAGTGCCTTTAAACCTGGGATCCATCTCGAGTGTTACACTGGCCATGCTAACCTCGTGCTCCATCCACAAGCACTGCCAGGCACGCTGCGTGCATGTGCACACAGGATGTAAATCAACAGCAACATCAAGCCCTCATGGGATTTTGGAATTGCTGCCTAACTTCATCCTCAAATCCCAAGTGACTTCCTATCTAATCGCCAGCGAGCTGAACTCATTTGCAGCAGAAAACAGCCAAGGAAGGTTCCTACCGCAAACCAGGCCCAAGGCCGACCTAGCATTAAGTGCAGCGGGGGACTAAGGTTAGGCAGGCTCCCGTTGCAGGCCCAGGGGGCTCAGCCAGGCTGCGGGCAGCAGGGAGGCGCTGGGTGACACGAGGTGCCCGCGCAGGGACCCGGGGGCCGTCCCGCCTCCTCCGCTCGCTCCTCCGCAGCCTCCCCTTGCTCGCCTGGGCAAACTCCATCTCCAATAATCATGTACCACAAATATTCTTATTTTTTTTATTTTTTTTTTTAGGGAGAAACCCCTTTAAGGCTCCAGCTGAGACATTTCTCACATTTATTATTTAGCTTTTCCTGAGGCCTTAATGAATTGCTTTAAATCACAGACTTAGATATTGATTAGCCTCATTCAGTTGAAATCTAGGCTTAACAATCCATACTGGTCTATAGTTTATTTGTGATATTATTCCTAATAAAGAGCTGCAATTAATCCACATCAAGAAAAATCAATTAATACAGATTTGTATCACAAAGAAAGAAATCCTCCTCATTTCTGCTCACTAATCCTAAAGCTTAGGCCTTTCTTTGCTACCAAGGAGGATAGAAGAAAATATTGATTTCACCCTATTTCTAAAACTTACAGTGATACAATAATAGCACGCAGAACAGACGGGGCTTATCAATTAAAACTATTTCTGTATATGATGGTACATGAGGACACACAATGCCTCAGGCCTCTGCATTATTAATAATTATCAATACCATGGGCTACGAGTTCTTGCAATAATGACCACTACAGAGCGTTTATATTTCTGCATGTGCAGCCCTCCAAGTCCCTTACGGTATGGCCATGAGTTCTGCATTCTGTGAATGACAATTCATTTGTGGTCCTCGAGGCAAAGTTGCAGTTAGCAGGAGCTACGTAGGAAAGCAGAAGTATTTTGTCTAATTTTAGTCTAATGGGATAATATGGAGAAATACAAGATGTTATCCAAGCTAACATCCTTCTAATTTTATCCAGGTCTATCTCCCATTTGAATTGGGCTAAATCTAACTTAATTTATTAGAAATAAAAAATCTTATCAGAGTCCTCTTGCAGGAAGCATCACATAAACACTATGAATTAGATTTTGCAATTTTAGAAGCCAAACTTTATCCGTGCTACACAAGAAGACAACAATGTGTCATTGTCCTTTCACAATTTCTACTGTAAACAGTTTATATGATTTATTCTTTTACATGCTAGATAATTACAGATTTTATACCAGTGTATCATCAGTAGGTTGTTATTCGGACTGCCCCATAATAGAAATTGTGTATTTTCCCACTGCAGCAAATGCTATTCTTAACATACATTGGCCTCAGTCGGCTAAAAATATCAGAGTTCTGATGCCTGTGGGAAAGTTATGCTGAAGTTATTTCTATTAGAAGTTTAATATTGGTCTCTTCCATTTTTCGTACTGTATATGTCATACACATTTAATGCTGTCCTCTCTCATATGCAATTACTTACCAGTACTTAAGCGTCACATATGGCACATATTAGGCAAATAATGCCCTAATTCACTCTAATGCTAACATTAATATGAATGATTAAGACTAAGATTAGTACTAAAGAATACCATTTTAAAATAAATTGTGATGACTTAGTGACAGCTATATGAAGGATTAAGGGGTATGGATTATTGCAGGTTACAGCTCAAGATATCAAATGATACGGCTCTGTGTTTGCTCTTGCCAAGGACACCAGGCAATTAGAAGCCCAAATTGGCAACTATAATTGTTACACTGAGTCCTTAAGCTCGTTGAGTTGTGTTTTTGTTTTTTTTTTTAACTCCTCTGACTTTTTGACAGACAGTAGGTTCTGAAAAAAAGAAAAAGAGGATAGAGTTGCTGTGGTCTGTCTACATATGCAGCTCCTTAAGTTATCCAGTGACCCAGGAGCAACTGGACAGTGAAGATTCAAGAGAAAAATCTCTTAATTTTATAAACATTGTCTTTTGAACTCAAATTCACGTAAACAATGAAGATGTCACTAATGAAATGACGATATTTATTTTCTCTATTGTTACTCCTTTAAATGGATCTCCTTGTAAGAGTATTTTATTTTTCTTTCTTCATTCTGCAAAAGGTTCTCCAAAGCCCATTTATATACTTTAATGCTTGCAACTAAACCTGCAACATCCATCTTGTATAGCTCTTCACCTATATAGTCTGGTCCTCATTTTTCTGACATCTCCATATAATATTTATGTATTTCAGTTGCTTATAAATCAATACATTTCCCTTCAAGGAAGTTAGCAAGCATTAACTATTCCTTGATTAGGTTGTCAGATTTTGGGAGGGACCAACAGATCTAAAGACACCATGAGCTTCTGGCTCATTCCTCTCTCTCTTCTAACCCAGGGGAGAAACAAATATATTAGCTACTAAAAGTCTGACCAAGTATAAACTGCATTCAGCTTCACTGAAGCTTGTAAGTGGAGGAACATCAGTGATGTTCTGCATAACTTAACATCAGGATTGTTAGCATGAATAAATGATGGTGCAGTTGAGAAAAAAACAAAAGAGCCATTAAATGGCCTTCTCCTGGAAGCTCTCCTGCACTGGTACATATAAACCAGCCTCAGTCTGGTCTCAGTCTCAGCTTTGATATTCTAAGTCTGCTCAGGTAAGATGACTATTCTGTGTAAGTATCTCTGGCCTTACTGGAGTTTTGCTAAATATCACCAGGAAGAATCCCATTATCAGGATCGGAAAGTACTAAAACAAAACATCCCCTTCCACAGTGCTATTTGCCAAAATACAGACTCTTAAAAACCAGAAGACACCACAATAATAAAGTAGTATAATCTAATCTACATGTAAAAAATGCTTGCCAATCAGTTCTCAAGGACCATCAGGAAGTGTTTCATGGACCAATAGGCTCTGTGTGACACTATGTGTTATAAAATAACAATGGCATGAGTGTAGTACCAACTAAAGAAACGAGCAGCCAACATCTATTTTACCAGAGTAGAATAGAGGGCCACATTGTTTCCTGTTACTGATCTTGCACTGGTTTAGATTGAAGAATATATGGCTAATTTTATAGATTCATATAGGAGAAATGGAAACCATTCTGGATCATCCCAGACAAAATCTACAATGAAAACTCCAGCTCAAATTACAAGCTGTTACTCTGAAGTGTGCTGTTGTGAGTACAGCAAAAGCCCTGGTTAGGATTTCGTCAGGTGCCTTTGAAATACAAGGCACAAGGAAAACTGTCAAGTTTATTTTATGATATACAAAGACCAGCATATTGAGCAGGAAGCAACTTCAGATAGTCAGCTCTTGAGAACAGAAAATAGGACATAGTGTGTACATTAATCCCACGGGTTTACTCTCAATATCTTGTATTCTCTAGAGTTTCCTATACAGATTCTTACTCAGGCTACTGCATATCTTTCACATATCTAACTTTTTATTACAATATTTGCAGCATTACAGAACTCACCTTCATCTTCAGTATTTTATCCTATAGGTTAATTGTCCCTTTTATTCAAAATATGCCTTACATATAGTCAGCATTGTTTAGATTCAGTTTTCAGTCCTGAAAATATTTTGTCTTTGAAATTGAAGATCCCTCTATTATCTACATTGATCCATATCATTCATATAAGGTGATCTGCTCCCTATCATTCTTTCTGAAAGCCTAGAGAGAATGCAATCTCTGGGAAATATTTACTAGAACACATTTAAATTCCTTTAAAATTTCTTACAGCTCATCTCTTAATACTCCATGATTTTTAATATGATTCTTCAAGTGTAGATGGACTTCAAGTGTAGAGGTTACACCAAAATATAAGTGTAGAAGTAATAAA
>JAVCKT010012782.1:0-14102 GCA_032273925.1 Rhynchotus rufescens
CCATGGATTTGTGGGTGTCGAGTTTCCTTAGGTGCTCTCTGACCCACTCTTCCTCTACCCAGGGCAAGCCTTCCTCTTTCCAGCTCACTTCTTGTGTCCCTAGGGCCTAAGATTTTAGAGGGCTGCCCCTGACAAACACTGACGCAAAGGCGGCATTCAGCAGCTCTGCTTTGTCCCTGTTTTCCGTAACCAGGGTACCCACCCCGTTCACTAGTGGACCCACATTTTTCCTGACCTTCCTTTTGCTGTTAATATATTTGAAGAAGTTCTTTTTGTTACTCTTAACATCCCTTACCAGATTTAATTCCAAGTGTGCCTTGGCTTTCCTTGTAGCATCCCTCCATTCCCTGACAATGTTCCTGTATTTCTCCCAAGGGGCCTGTCCTTCCTTCCACATTCTGCATACTGCTTTCTTCTGTTGGAGTTTTGCCAGGAGCTCCCTGCTCATCCACACAGGCCTCCTGTCCCCTCTATCTGACTTCTTATGCATAAGGATGCACTGTTGTTGGGCATGGAGGAAATGTCGTTTGAAAAACAACCAGCTCTCCTAGGTCCCTCTTCCTTCTAGAGCCCTAGCCCAATGGGATCTTTCCAGGGAGGTCTCTGAAGAGGCTAAAGTTGGCCCTCCTGAAGTCCAGGGTGGCAAGGCTACTTACTACCCTGCCTCCTCCTCGTTGGATCCTGAATTCCACCATCTCAAGATCACTGCAGCCAATGCTGTGCCCCACCTTCACATCTCCAATACCTCTCTGTTAGTACAAGGTCTAGTAGCCCACCTCTCCTCGTCAGCTCCTCAATAACCTGCATCAAAAAGTGGTCATTGACACACTGTAGAAACTTCCAGGACCATTTCTGCCTTGCTCTGCCTTCTTTCCAGCTGATGTTGGGCTAGGTAAAGTCCCCCATGAGAACCAGGGCCTGTGACTGTGAGGCAACTTCCAGCTGCCTGTAGAAGGCCTTGTCAACCTCCTCTTTCTGGTCAGGTGGCCTGTAGCAGACACCCACCACAGTGTCTTCCAGGTTAGCCTGCCCTTTAACCCTTACCCACAAGCTCTCCACCCACTCAACATCCACTCCCAGGCAGAACTCCATGCATTCTAGTTGCTCTCACACACAGAGCAACTCCACCACCTCGCCTTCCCAGCCTGTCCTTCCTAAAGAGCACATAGCCCTCCATGACCGCACTCCAGTCGTAAGAGCTATCCCACCACATTTCTGTGATTCCTATGAGACTGTGGTGCTGGGACCACACGCAGATCTCCAGTTCGTCTTGCTTATTCTCCATGCTTCGCGCATTGGTGTATAGGCATTTCAGAAAGGTAATTGAGCCTGAACTTTTCCCAGGAGGTGTGAAAGAAGACCCTCTATAATCATGTCCAAGCCGTACTTCCCCATCACCATATGCCTGTTGGATGTCCGTTGACTTAGGTTGTGATGGATTAATTGCCCAGTTCATGTGACACTCCCCTTTTCCCTTCTTGCTTAGTTTACCTAGACAGATTGAGACAGAACAGACTGCTAGTTCCCAGTCACACACATACGCCTCTGGACCTATCTGGACATATCTAACAAGACAAAAAAAACAAAACCACAGGAAATTTAACTTCTCCACCCATGTCCCAATTTTGATAGGCAGGGTTGTACACAGCACATGGCACCAAATGAAAACACAACTTCTTTAACTATGAAATGACCCCAAAGTGCAAATGTCAAAGTACCTTTTACTAGGGTTACTCACTCCGTCGTTAACCCTGCCGAGCTCACTCTGTGCCACCAGCGGTAAGAGGTTAATAGCAATTGCTCCCTGACTTTCATCTTCATCCAGATTATACAAAGACTTCAATGGGAACAAGAACATACTACAGGGAATGAAAACAAAAATTAGTCGAGGAGATGATCATGTTCATAAACATAGTTCTCAATAAAAGAAATACCAGTAACACTGAGCTTGCTTTTAGCATACCCATCCACTGTGGGGCTGAGATCTACCACAAAGTCACTGGGAAAGTCCTCCACCAAACTCTTGCCAAACTGGTCCTATAAAGAGAGAAAAAGTCCTGTTCAGCAAACAGGCTTAGCACAGAAAGCTAAAACAGCAGTGCTGGAAAATAAAGCCAAGCAAATAAAATAAAGCCAAGAAGATAAAGCCAAGCAAAACTGCCTTGGAACAGTCCCAGCAGTCAATTCCAACAACCTGCAAGGAGAAGCAGGGCCTGTCCTTCAGAGACTAGGAAAAACTAGGAAAGTATTAGGAACAAAAAAATAGGAACAAAACTAGGAAACATTACCAAGGATGTACAACCAATATTTTCCCTGCTTTTCAGGGCTGGACTTGCCCAGGAGCTCCCCAGTGTGACAGAGAAGCTGAGCAGGCAGCTGGGAGAGGTAAGCAGTTAGGGAGAGTTCTCTGTCCTAGGAACTGATGATCAGGGTGAAGAGCTATGAAGTGCTGACAAAGTTTTGTTTCACATAATGAAATATACTTTCCACTTACTTCATTCACTTATATTGTTAGCATCAGTTAAGGGAGATGTAAATCAATGGGTATGACAGAGTCGGGACAAACAAATTATGGAAAGACCAAAGAAATTGTGCACCAGCTACATTTCAGGAGACTGGCATTTTGAGCCTGAGATTCAGAGCTACTTTGAGTGACTGTCAGCACTACACAACTCTCTCACACTAAAATATACTACCCTCCTCTGCAACCAGCTGGTGCAAAATGGTGCTGTGCCACTATAAAGCCTGACGCCACACCAAGAGAGACCAATTCCACAACAATTCTCATGCTCCTCTTGGCCCCAAAATGACTTTCTACCCTTCTGGCAGGCACAGCACACATGCAAAGAGTTCTGAGCAAAATGGAAGAGATGCCCAGGGGCCTCTGCAAATTTCTTCCTATTGTTGTAGTTCCTTGCTGTGAATCTTCCAAGTCCTTAGACAGCAGAAAACCTCAACTGGCTGCCCAAAAGTCAATTTCAATACCAAGCTGAAAATTCTTCCATTTTTTACCTTTTTTTTCTGTGAATTTCAACTGCATTCTCAGACTGCAATGAAATCCTCAGACTGATCCTATCCTACTAACACCTGAAAAGTGCATCTTTCTGAGGAATTCATTTAAGTTATTACGTTCAAACCACTCTAAACCACACGTACCAGGAGCTGCAGGTCCAAATTGCCCTTCTGCTTCTCAATCAAATTGGCAAATTCATCATAATACAAAGCCAAGGCCTCTGGTGTTTGCTCACAGCAGAAACCCACAAGGTCCAACAACGTAGAAAGCTGAAAGAGAAAGAACAGCCTACACAGATGGGTATGATATATGGACACCCTGAGGCATTTACCTTGATTCCCTACCCTTGTTGAATTAATTCACCCTGAGGATGTCAAAGAGCTCCAGCCCTGTAGCAACAGTCCGTGGTGTAATGTCTTGCAGAGACCCCATTTTCGTAGGGAATACAGGGCTTTTAAGGATCTGGCTATGCCCTACCATGCAATAATACACAGGAATCTACCCAGAGCCATTCTTAAATAGGACACTAGCCCTAGAAGAGGGTTCTAACAGAATTAAAGAAAAAAATGCCTAGGCCAATCCTATAGAAGGAAAGCGATATCTCTGGATGACCCTTGCTGTACTGCTGCCAACCTCAGGGAAAGGCAGAAGTTGTCTTTCACTTATGAGCCCAATTTTCCCATTTCTGTCATTTACATTTGAAATGAAGTCTGGACTGGAGACTTTCACTAGATGTTTGTAGTACTGCTTGTCCTGGGCTGACAAGGCCAGTGAGTGCTACCTAAATATAGAACCTTGTTTCTCTAAAGCCATTTTCACAGTTTCTTGGCTGTGCAGCACCGTGCAACAATCCTAGGCCCACTAGATCTAAATTCCAACAGACCTGCATTTCTTTGCCGAGGCTACGTCTCGGGTCAAAGCTCTGTATCTCCTCCCTTCCTCCTACAATGTCTGCAGAACATATCCGTTAGTGGCACTCACCTGCCCGTCGCGCTCGCTGTCCAGCTCTGATCTTTCCAGTGAACCATCTCCTTCGTTTCTGAAAGCAGGTGATAATTTTTGCTTCACAACACTTAGGGCAAAACCAACACACACACACAGGGTTTCCTCTCCAAAAATTGAAGAATTACACACAAAAAAAGATGCACTTTGGAACATTATTATGGAAAGACCTGCTATTGTTTCAGGACATAAATTGTTTTCATGGATTGTTCCTTTCTAACCTGTTGAAACCCATGGAACCTTAGTCCTCTAGTCATTACCTCTTCCAAATGCCATGGTGTTTCACCTTCCCGTCAGTTTGTTTCTATTACCTACAGGGGTGCATTTGGACAACTAACCATGTTCCTGCTGTTTACTCGCAGGGTTCAGAAGGGTAGTTTTTCTTCTGATAATTTGGCATGAAGCCCTTCTCCTCTAGTCTGTTTCTAAGAAATCTGAGAGAATGCTGAGTAAAGCACAAAAAGACCAAAGTGCTGCAAAGATCCTTCTCAAGTACCAGCACACAAAATTTCCCCACATACTTGGATCAGACTGGGAACTGGGAAGGAATTTGTCCACAGATCAGATAGTTTCTACAAGGATTTTCTTCTTTTTTTTTTTTTTCTTCCCTGAAGCACAGAACATGATCCACCAGGGTGGAATTACCTGTGTGCATTTTATCCAGCAAACTATCTGCCACTGAAGGGGCCTTGAGGCAGGGGTTTTTTTTGCTTGTAGTCTACATTTGAGGATTTTCTACATCTCCTCTCAAAATGTGAGACTTAAACTGGTGCCTCTAAATCAGCAAATCTAGGTCAGTGCTATAAGAGCAATCATCAGAAGGTCCACGAAGCAGAGCTGGAGCTAACATAGGTTTTTCAGTCTGTGTAATAATCAGCAAAAGTGTTTTATAAAGAAACAGAAAATGAGTGAATTAAATGAGGTTTCCCAACACTAGCAGACTCTTTATGCTCCAGCTGCTTTAATCCATGCCACAGCTTGACTGGTTTATCACCACTGCTCATCAATAATTAATATAGCACTTCAGAAATTGTCATGCCAGTGCCCAGCACAGCAGTGTCAGTCTTTCTTCTCACTTTTGTTTTAGATTTCCCTGCACTGAAACATGGAGCACATCAGGCCGTACAGCCCAAGTGTCAGAAACTGATCTGCAGGTAGTGCATCCAAGTGTCCAGACCTGTTTCTAAGAAATAGAACTGGTTGGCATTGCTAGTGCCAGTGAAGATATCCACCAAAAAGCATTAATAAGAAATTACAGATGCTTTCAAATTTAGCAGCAGGACAGCATTACTGACCAAGCTGCAATAAAAATCACTGCAATGTGCAGAAAAGACTTTTAAATTAATGGATGTGATGAAAATCTGCCTAAGCTAGAAGGCAACATCCCCTTCACTTGGATCCTCCACACCAAGCATGGTCATAAAGCACATTAAATTCAGGGGTTTTTTTACATTCCCTCTCACCTTTTTAACGCCATGCTGCCTATCATGGTAACAGCACCAATAATCCCCATTTGTTTATGGTTAGGAACAGTGCTGGAGAGCCATTTCCTGATCACCATGTGCATGTCATCCTAAAGAGGAAGACACAGACGGTCACCACACAGGTACTCATGTGCATCAGTGCCAGTGCTATCAACAGCTTCACTTAATGTCATCTCCAAAGGCTGTAAGATTGTCTACAAAGCTGTAAATCCAATAATAAGAAAGCACATTTTGTGATGCCCTTTATCATGAAAATGTTCACATGTCTAGATAAGGCTGCCAACAGTATTAAAAATAGCTTGTTTTGTTTTGCCCTAATTAATACACAGAGCATGTAGTTGGTCCAGATGTCATTCACGAGAACTGGGGCAAAGTCACAGAGGACAGCGGTTCAAGTGAAGAGTTAAACCCGCCAAGCAGCTGAAAACCTTGGGCAGCAGAGAGCTCCAGTGAGAAGGTCGCCACAGACCTGCTCCGTATTACATGCCACAGACTAAGCAGGAAGAGAGAAGAAACAAGAGCACAGTTTCAAGATACTGATTTTCCTTTGGGGTCTCAGGCAAGTGTGCACAAACATACCCACAACTAGCAGGAAGATTTTAAATGCAGACATTTCAAGGAAAAAAAAAAAATCACAAAACATCTACTCAAAGACATTCCTCTACTCACACAGCCTAAACTCCTTCCTCTTTTCTCTCTGCTTACCTGAATGTAGCTCCCTTCTTGCCTCTGGCTGAATGCTAGCATGCTGAGAATGTAGAAAAGCTTACGGATCTGGCATGGATTCAGTTTTTGTGTAGAGTCTAAAATGGTCTGTAAGAGAGAAACCACAAACTGCCTTAAAGACTTCAAGAAGCTCTTCCCTTCCTCTAAAGAATATGCCCAGTGTAAATCACAGAGAAGACAATTAACTTCACTTTTTTTTTGTTGTTTTGTACATGTAAGAAAAATCTACATTGAATTAAATAAACAGAGGTAAAACTATTGCTCTGGCTTCAGTCACAGCAGCTCCTTGTTTCAGAGGCTGAATGAGAAGAATACACAGGTTATCACGTACACTTGGGGAGTGTTGCAGTCTATCACAGATTTAGCCCAAAGATTCAAAGTATATGGCAAAACAAACATGAATTATTTCGCTAATCCTTTCCAAGCCCTGCAAAACCCAAGCCTTTAACCACTCTCCAGTGTTTCAGAGAAAACAGTTCCATTTTTTTCCCAGAACAATGCTACCTTTCCTGCCACTGGTGTTTTGCTAATATTAATATAGCAAAATAATTAATATTAATAAATATCCTGACATCTGGTGTTTTGCTAATATTAATTTTTTTTTTCCTACTACTGGCCAGTCTTTAAGAACAGCACAGAATGAGGCACTGAGTTTGACAGGAATGACAGCACGACTAGGTAACACCTTTTGCTACCTGCAAGAAACCTCATCCAACAGGTATTAAAAAATGGCAATCTGGGAAGACGAACCTTACTAATATCTGCGTATTCTCTCTCTGCTGAAGATGTTCCAGCCTTGTACAAGCCAGACATCTTCAGCTCTTCAGATCTTTTTGCAGGTAACTGGCCCAAGTGTGTCAACCTCCTCCAAGATGCATGTTAAACCAGGCACATACCCTGGCCTTGAGGTCTTGCCAAAGCATTAATTAACATCTTTCATGTTAAGGCTTTGCTAATGCATCAAGGTTTGACCACTAGAAACCATCAGATGACCAAGGATGAACAAGAGATACCTGTCAGAACAGGAAAATGTGGCCAAGGTCAGGAGGAAAGTGAAGGATCTCAGGGACGACTGAGCCAGTGCTGTGCCACCACACTTTTGCCAGGGCATTCAGGGAAGAGCACAAATTTGAAGAGAGCCTCTTTTGAAGACCTCCTTTCAAATCTCTGTCCTTGTCTGCCTCCAGGTAAGAAATGGGGAGGTAAGCCCCATTTCTCCCTTGCTTTAGGGATCGAATGTGTGACAGATTGCATGTGATTTCTTATGGCAGACCTGAATGGTGTTTTAGCACAGGCTAATCAAGCAATTTAAATTTAAAAATCAACTATCCATACATGAAGCAAGTGTGCAGCTTTCACAGTGCCTACTTAAACTGCCTAATCCCCTGCTATCAAATGGGCTCAAAAACAAGCCCAAAGTAGCAGGAAATATATGCACTCATACCCATTAAGGACTCTTAAATACAGGACGTATTTAAATCATCACAGATGGGAGAGTATCCACAGAAAGTAACGCTATGTCCTTGCGTTGCTATTCTGCTCCCCCAGCACTTCCACTCTTTACTATTTTTGGAAACAAACTGTTTGGCAGGCCTGACCCTACACTTGACCATTCTCCTCAGTTTAAAAAAAAAAAAATTAAAAAAAAAAATTTTTTTTTAAATTCTCCCCATTGGGTACTGCCTTCTTTTAAGTTTTTAGGCACAAGTCCTTTCCTGTCCCCACCATAAGCTTTGTATTATGATTCAAAAGTATTGCCAGCCCTTCAGCATGGCAGAGAAGGCATCAGGACAGGTTGCATGGGAGACAGGTTTCTGTCAAGTATTTGCAATAGCCGATATTAATAAAAACAAACCTAAAAGAATAAAATTTCCATGTATCATAGATTACAGTCAGAAAAACAAACAAATCACAGTCCTATCTCACATGACGCCCTTTCATAGCAGACTCTTTTCTTACCTCTTCAATTCTCCCAACAGTTAGCTTGCTCTGCTTCTAAAAAGCATTTATGACTTCTGGAGCTGGGACAATCTAGAATAAGGGTCCTGAAATGCAGCCTGCCCCCGGGAAACATCCTTTACCTTCACAAAGGTGGCATATCGCATCAGTAGGGACGGATGCAGAACCACCAAATCCGTGAGCACGTCCAGAGAAACATCCACTTCTGCCTCATTTCCACTGCACACGTGGGTCACCAAAGCACTCACCACTTCCTAGGAGAAAAAAGAAAGGAAAAGAAGCATAGTAAAATATCAAGAAAAAGAGGTTTGCCTATATAAACTAAATGGATTGACTGCAGATAATCATAGCAAAACAGAACTGACATAATTCTAACTCCTTCCTCAGTTCACAGTAGGCTAAATAAGGTAGAAATAAGAATTTATGAAGAAATCTCTGCTCACTGCCACCTTGTAGGCTAGTCAGGCTTCCAAGCTAGATCTCAGACACCCCGATTGCTTTTTGGGTAGACAGCACGGTACCCCCTGCACCTTGAGTATTTCTCTTTCCACCACCTCTGAGGCCTGCCTGTTTGCTTCCTGCTTCTCAGCAGTCTCTGTGCTTGAGTTTCTAGCTACCACAGCCTTGCTGTGATTCTTCCTCAACTTCTGCTTGGACTTCTCTACAGCTCTCCAAAAGCTTCCTCCCACCTCCAGTCCTCTCCACCTAAAGGACCATGACTTATGGTGCTGTGATAAATTGAAAACAAAGCAGATGCCATCCATCCTGCCACACCTGCTGACAGTAAGAGTCAAAGGCTGCAAATGCTTGTTTGTACATGCAGCTGCCAAAGGAAACCATGGCTGGGTGCGTCGAGGGCAGGAACATCTGAGCAAGGGCTAGGATCGAAGGGAAGAAGTCTTTGATGACCTGAAATACACAGAAGAGGAAGGATTATTGCTGCTTGTCTTCAACACTCTCAGCTCGGATAGGAAGAGGGTGCTACATTTCATCTTGAAAGAGTTTCTCTAGTCCAAAAGGTGTTTTCCCCAACCCTCTTCCCGTCTTTTCTAGCAAAAATGGCCACAAGAACAGATATGGCACACAAGAAAGGGTTTCCCAAGGCCAATCTGCAATGCTGCAGACCTCACAACAGCACATCACTTTTGGTGACGCTAGGGAGGTCTTTTCTCAGCAAAAGACCGCTGAATAAAATTACATTAAAATACTAAGCAAAATTTAAGTTAACTTTTCAGTTTTCTCATAGTACTACACAAACATACACCCAATACATAGCCACATGTAGCCCTAGAAAATATTGTACTTGAAAAAACTGCAAACAAACACATGAACTTATAAAAATATCACAGGACACAGGAGCACAAAGTAGGGAGCACATCAAGGTTAAGAGCTTGTGCATCAAGTAAGAAGCCCATCCAGTTCTAAGGAGGGCTCAACTACATAAAACCACAGGGCCGTTGCAAAAGGGGACAAGTGTTTCTGGATGTTGCTCAGTTACCAAACTGCAGCAATTGGGGCATATAATGCAGTACAGGGCTAAATGATCATCTGACAAGACATTTGAGGGCTAAAAAGAGAACGGCGAGTCCCGAAGCAGAGGAAGCACTGACCAGAGAATGATTCTGGAAGGCCTTCTGCATGAGCTGTTCCGGCACACAACCAAGTCGAATTTTGCTCCTCAAAACTTTCTCCGTTTGCTTCCTGTTCTTGGTGTTTGTAGAGTGAATTAGGAGCAGAACTATCAGATCTAGAACCTTTCCATAGGAAATAAAAGCCTATTGTTATGCTGAAATGACATGAAGCAGACTACAGAACCACATACTACGAAATTAAAACTAAGAAGAAAATTATGAGCTCAAAATCCATCTCTCTAGCAGACACAACCGTAGAAAAACTCAGAGCTCAACAAGACAGGATCCAGACAGGATAAGTCTGTCCTTTGGGCTTTAAAGGTATGAATTAAGAGTTACCAGGAGGGGAGGAAAAAAAAAAAGAAGAAAAAAAAAAAGATGGCTGTTCTACTGGAAACAACTCAAACACTCACAGAATCATCCTTGCAACGTCAATTGCAGTTCCTGCTCTAACTATAAAATTAAAGCAATCATGGAAAAAGCCCTTGCAAACACCAACAGTGGGACACACTCACTCCCAAGGACATGTACAGAGTCAGAAGTGTTACCTTATGGTCAGATACAAACATGTTGTTCTCAATAGCCTAGGGAAGAAAAGAAAAAAGCCTTATTATACTAAAGTACAATACTACATTTCAAACCACATGTGTTAAACAATGGAAATGAGGCACTGAAGACAAATCAAAAAAGGTAGACCAGGAGAAATATTGTTCACATGCTTCTCTTCTCTACAAAATAGAAAACAAAGTCTTGCCGATAATAAAGAATCCGGCTCCCAGAAAAAGAGTGTGAATCTTCAGCTTGAACAAGGACAGTCTCAAATAATATCAAGCTTGAAAAGGCGCCTAAGGTACTGAATAATAAAAGGCTGAGAACATGATTCGCTCTTACAATTTACAATGAAATGCAGTTTAAAAATTAAATTTAGCCCAATGCCAGCCAACATTCATTCTCAAGGATCTTAAACATGTCACAAAGATCAGTCTCAACATTTTTGTTCTCATGCAGATAAAAAAAAAAAAAATTAAGATTTAAGTGATTTTTCCAGAAAATTTTCTCCTAAATCTGTAGACTCAGGCTTATCTTGCACTTCAAGTTTGGAGGTCTGTAGAGGGCAGGAGTAATACTGCCCAGCAGTTGTCTTGAAAGCTACTAGATACTTTGAAATACATAACTGGGGAAGACAGTGGACTCTTGAGAAAGGCAGAGATAATTTGGAACATGAAATGAAATCTCTCATGAGTGAAACAAATGGGGAACATCCATGTTTTGATACCATATTTAATTACAGGAAGGGTTCAGACTCAACCTAGGGATTCAACTACATAAGTTAAAGAAAAGACTAAACATTCATCTGACCTTAACCCAAGCTTCAGAGACATCTTTCTGAAATCTCACAGCTAATTTGATTGCATCAAAAAGGAGCTTCACACAATTCTGGCTCGTGGCTACTTGGCTCATGGAAGAACTGTAAACAATCAAAAAAAAAGGAGGCGGCTGTTACTGTGAATACTGCAGTAAAAGGAACAAGTTAGCCTAACATCACAGTGGTTACTTAAAGCAGAGCATCCTTAAAAGGAGTGTTTTGGTAAGGACAGGGTGTTTCAGAAGAGAATTTTGAAGAGGCTGGGAGCAGAGGTAACAGCACGAACCAGTGACGTACTGCAGGGAATGTAAAGAGATGAGCAGTCAGCAAAATTATTGCAGATGGACTTGTATAACCCTGTGCAAACACAGAGGCAGCTGGCTCAAAAGAAACTGCGTGAATAGGGAAATTAGCACCAAGCAGAATGGAATAGAGGTGTCAGAACCAGTAGTGAACAGTTACAAGTGAGGTTCAAGTGTGTAACTAGGTGTGCCTGAGAGATCAGCTACAAAAAAGCTGAAGTCCTCTTGTCCTATCTTACCCTTGAAGATTCATGCAAGTAAGCTTGAGTACCTGGCTGGAACTTGGCTTTTAAGCTTCTTCTGGGAACCAAGGATCTGCAGCGGCAGAATGCACGATGACAGATCCAAGTTCTTACGAAGATCAGAAATCACCTGTAGAATACAAATCCCATATAAATCACTAGGACTTATGAGAAAAGAGGCGAAATTGGTTGAGGAAAAAAAAATAGAACTTTATAGAATAACCCTAGATTTACACATCCAGAACTAATGTATTTGTAAATACTCATAAGCATTCAACCACACTCAGTAATTTTTATTTTAAGAGTGAATTAGCAAGCACTCTGGTCAGCACCATCAGGTCATGAGAAAGATTTCTTAAAATTTATTTCACAAAATTCTCACCTATATCCATCATGTTTTCACAGTGGTTTCCATGAAAGATTTGGGCAGATCACATCCTACATCTGGCTTAAGTTGAGGGGCGGGGGGAAAGCAAGCATTTTCAATAGTTCAGCAAGGCTGCATTCCAAAACATATCTGGCTCATTTTTAAAATACCCTGAATATGTTTTATTTAGATAAACAACTCCAAAAACAGAGGAGGCTTAAAATCACAACTGAAAAATTCTCCAATAGCTGAATCACCCTTTGTGGGAAGGTTTTCAAAAAATGATTTAGAACAGATATCGGTAGAAAAAACAAAACCAGAATTATGAAATTCCTATCCTAGGTCTTTCCAATACTTCTGGAATTTAAACCTCTTAAGAGGGCTAAAGAGATAAAATTTTTTGACAAAATTCAAAGGTTTAAAGTTTCCACCCAACCACAGGTTTTTAGTCTAAGATCTGAACCCATTATAATTGGACTACTTTCAGTTAAGACTTAACACTGAAAAAAAAGAATTAAAACCTCTCAGAATCTGTAAATCAGCAAAATGGAGGGTGTTGCAATTCTAATGCCTGAAGGCACAACCAAATCCACACCAAAAAAAGACAGACATAGTTTCCACTATGTTTGGCAATACTAAAAATGCTACTTGGAAATATTAAAGTGTACGACCTTGTGCCTGAAGCAACTGACCTCTGTCAAAACACACATTGGATTAGACCCCTTATTTCTTTTTAGCACAGAATGACTATTGTACCTCTGCTGCATCTGCAGCCTTGACATTATGGAGGATGAATCTGACTACAACAGGTAAATCTTCCAGCTTTACAGAAGGTACAATTGTCATGGCAGACTGACGCACCTGAGGAGAGAGCAAAAGTGGGTCAGCTGTACGAAGGTGGTTCACAGAAACATAGATATAGGAAGAGATCTCTAGAAGGCTATTCACCATCCATCTTTCCAGAGTAAGAATAGTGCCAGTCACATTGGCCTTAGCTTTGTGTAGTTGAGTCTTGAAGATCTTCACAGATGGAGATACCTCATCCCTCTAAGAACTTGTTGCAGTCCTGAAGACCTTCCTGGTAAAAATGTTTTTGCTAAGGTCCAACCTGAACCTTCTAGGTTCATATCTGTGACACTGGACCTTAGCATATCACCTGGCCCTGCCAAGAAAAGCTCAGCTTCATCATCTTTTAACTGTCTTTCAGAAGCGAAAAACATGGAAGTGGTGTAGAATTCTACAGAGCACTAGTCCTTGTGACCTAGGTAAAACAGTATTTTATTCTACACATAAGAAGGCCAAATGCACAGAGTTCAATATTCTAGCATGTTCAGAAGCAAAAAGGCACAAGAGTTCTTCTACTCTTCTACTTGGTCTTCATTCTGCAGAGAAAAACTATGATCATGCAGCAATGTCAACAACAGCTTCCATTTACTTAAGAATACAGTAGTCTAGTCTGTTCACTGTACTTCAAAATAAAAATAAGTAAATAAATACAAAAACGGGGACAATGAGTGGGTTTAAGCTGGTTGCAGTCATTCATTCTAGCAGAAAAAAAAACTGCTGTTGCACTTGCTAAGAAAGCTATTTTTGAAATTTCTGAGTGCACACAGTAACAGGCAAAAACCTTTCTCTGCCCCTCAGTGAGTCTCTCACATGCTTCTGAAAATAATTTTTGCTTTGCTTGTTGTTTTCCAGCTTAACTGTGGACATCTATAGGCCCGAAGGCATCAGATTTAGCAAAATACCTTGCGTGACTAGAGCAGCTCTCATGTTGCTCAGGAGAGGCTGCGTCCTGGTCAGCCTTGCAAGGAAAACTCTCTTACCTCAGCCAGAAGTCCTGCATCAAGATCCAACCGGGAAAGGGCATCCAGGATTGGAACCGTTAGCCGTCTGCCCTGTTTCAGTAAGCAGCTGATACATGAAGAAAAGAAAGCAAATGATCTTCTTAATAAAAAAGTCATGCACGAGTCTTTAACAAATCATAGAATTATAGTAGTTCTTATGCTT
>JAVCKT010012782.1:14112-31406 GCA_032273925.1 Rhynchotus rufescens
TTACAAAAAAAAAAAAAAAAAAAAAAACTCTCTACAACAGAGAACATATGCCACCAGCATTACACTTGTTCCATAAATTATCACTGCTCTCTGAATTGTGATTGGTGGTGCCGAAGCAGATGTGAAGAATTTACCTACTTCTGATATTATTTTAGTAATAACTGGAAGCAGAGACAGCAACCTGGTACAAGCTTCAAGCAAGAATTTGAAATTTGGAAACTCCTGGGTTCACTGTGAACAGAAAAATTACAGAGATACTGGAATATAATTTAACTACACACAACACTTTGGCTGATACTTTCTAGCCAATTCTTGTGTTAATATTCCTAAAGTTTCTTGAGACAGAAAAGCACATAAAGCCGGAACAAACATCCTTCAGGATGATCTTCTCTAGTGGTTACATCCTGGAAATAAGTACTGCAGTAGCTTCTTAGACCACAAGAAGAATGTGCCAAGTTACAAACTGTCTTCCACTGCCTTCACATTAATGACTCTAATCTTTAAAAACCACTTTGGGGAGAAATGGAGAAGGGCACTTCAACAACAGGAGAAAGACCCTTACTCTAGTGTAGTAAGTTTTCATGGTTTTTCGCTCTTAGACTATAGAGACTGTGAGAAGGGCACTTCAACAAGAGGAAAGGTGGTGATCTGCTTTGGTAAGTGTCTCATTTACAGTTCAGGCCTGCTGACATGCCACCATAAAGCCAGGGATAGAAGCTGTCTCATGTGTGACTTCCTTGCCAGTATTCACTCTAAAAATCACAAACATATAGTGAAAGGCAGACTGAACTCAACTAAATTCACTTAATTTATAATCTTATTTCCAGCACTGGTCAGTAGGGAACAGAAAAACAGACTAAGAATTGGACAAGTTTTCTGGTACATCAATGCTTCCTACATAAACTGATCTCTCTTCCAGCAATAAGCCATTTCGTAGTACAAGTTAAAAAAAAAAAAAGCTTTATAATTTAGTCTGCTTCCCAATACTTCCCTATTTATGCCCTTTAATTAACTTGTTACACCAAAAAACAGATTACTTTTTCCTATCAGAGGTAGGCAGAGGCCAGCAAGAATATGCAAACCAACACGTTTTGCTTTTGCTGCTTAGATTCTTAGCTTTACCAAGGACACAAGTGAAAAAATACCAGGTGTCTGAGGAGTTTGCTTAGCAAACAAACAAACAAACAAAAAGAATTATGTGTAATTTTTTTTTCCTAATAAGTGAAACTGAAGATGGGAACACAAAGTTACAATCACTTTTCAGAGGGTACAAGTAATAGGATGCACCACCTGGATGTGCAGGCTGTACCAGTGCAGTTCATGAGTTTGCAAAGATAGTTACAACTGACAAAAATTTAAGTGGTCTGCATAATGCTAAGAATCATAAAGATTCATGTGTTTAATTAAATACAGGCTGCACAAGACTACTGAGGAAATGATTATGTAAAACAGCTATAAACAGGAGAGAGATAAAGGAGATTTCTCTGAGAGCTGCCTGCTGGTATTGGGTCACCTGTGCTCTCCTTTCTATAAGAGAGTAGGGCAGAGGGGAAATGTTCTAAGTCAGTGACAGATGTCCATGGATGTCTCTGTTAACACAAATGGACTGTTCTGCTACTTTAATAAGTCCTGGGGAAACCTGCATTAAGGTGTGTTATCTGCTTCTGATGAGGAGAAAAAAGAAAAGAGAGAAAAAAAAAAAAGGAAAAGTAAGACAAAAGAAACACTCTGCTATACCTGAGCTCTCTGGCGATCTCGGTTTGCTGGGAATCCTCCAGGATCTCAGGTAAACTGGTGATAATGTCATGCTGAATTGGTACAGGAGAGATGCTAAGCATCTGCATTAGCTTCTTAACGAGATCCTGCACACAAGAGGAACAGCTCTTGGTGTAAAACACATGGTTCTTACTGCCCACAAGCAGTTCGGTAACACAGCAATGAGATCACGCACACCACGTCCTTCAGAGTGTCACTTGCTTCAATTTATACCAACTGTCTCTTAACTCATTGTCCTGTTGACTTTTATGGAACAACATCATTTTACAGACAGGCTATAACCATCCTGCTAAGCACAGAAAACTGGAACACAAGCCAACAACAAGCTTCCTGACATCTACTGCGACTTCTTAATTCAGTTTATTCTAGAACTATCGTTAGAACAGCCATTCAGTACAGAGCAATCCACAGAGATGGACTTGGGATGTCAAAGGAGCAAAAGACCCACCAAATCAGCAACACAGGATTAATCCCTATATGGTTATAAGTATCTTATATCTCTTGATAAAAATAAATGATAAGACTGTAGTTTCCTACCAACAAACTGTTTCAGAACCATCAGTTCTCATCAGCATCAACACAGATCTCATCCCACCTGAGAGGGGCCCCAGGCACTAGCTAGAAAGATATAGAGGTGACAGTGCCATCAGTACCCACCTGGCTGTCAACAAGCTTGTCAAGCCACTTAAACTGATTGACAATGAGCCGGGGATAATTTGTTCCAAAGGTGCCCACACTGAAATTCCAGAAAGAGAGGAAACAAGTTAGTTCAATTCACACACAGACTCAGAAGTTTTCCTGCTGGTAAGACCAAGAGACAAAAGGTTCAAGTCAACCTTTCAAAAATACAAGTTAACTTTCAAAACTACATTACAAAAATACCATTAAGAATCCCTAAAAATGTTGGAACCATGTGGAAAGATGCTGATTTCTTACATGCTTCGCATATAAAGCAGTTTTCCATTTTGTTAACTCCTTTCCTAATGTCTCTGTTGGCTGTTTTGACCACTGGTAAACATAGAATTGTTACTAAAAACAAGAAACAAAAATAAATGCCTATCCAAGATGTCTTTCGTCAGTGATAACTCCTTAAAATAGAATTCATCGTTGTATTTATGCATTCCAGGTTATTCTTAGTCTGTTTTTCTAAGAAAGCAGGAGTTAGGCAGCTGCATTGTCTAAGCTGTCCTCCCTCTTCAGCAACTTTGGGATGCACCAGTCTATGAACATACATGTGTTCAGTGAACTGGATGAACTGCCCAAACAGCATGAATTAAACCAAATTCTCTTTTTCCTACAATAATTTGTATTTCACCTGTCCAGGCATCACTGTCACATCACTTGCTCATTTCTAAGACTTATTTAAGGATTCGCAGCACAATTAACAGCTTATCACTGATAAGGATGTTTAGTACTCTTGGGTGAAAACAATTCATTCCTTGTTATCATTTCTTTGCCTTAAACCCTCCTCTACTGAAATTTCAACATGAGACAATTTCTCAGACTCAGCCTCTGTATGAAGTTGTATCTCCTCTATGTATCTCCTGTATCAGGAAGAGCTTCTACTCTCTTGCTACCTTAATCTACTCCACTAACTGTGTACCAAGTTTTCTGCCCCTAGGGCAAACAAAAAAGAGCTTCATTGTTTAAGTTCTTCCCATGCTGTGCCTCAAAATCTCTGCTCTGCTGTCCTACATTTGACAATGGGTGCCTTTTTCTATTTCCTTGCTTGATTACAACCTGCCTTTTTGGAAAGATCTGTCTCGTGTTTAATGGCAGCCTGTGACAGCTATTTTAACCTTTCTGAAACTCTGAAACACTCCAGAGACCCTTTGCTGAAATACTTCCAAAGTTCATGTTGGTAGCTAATAAAGGCAGAGAAAATCATGAAGTATTGTGGTATTTGAGTTTCCATTTCTTTCCAGGTATATGCATCCCAGATTTAAAGATAGGGAAGCTTGCAAATCATTGTATACATATACACAAGGAAAGGAAGGAAAACACAAGAATAACCATCCATTTAATTAAATTTGAAGTAATGGTTAGAGTTAGACAACAGCTGGCAATTGTCCAACAGGAATTTTATTTCAAGGCAGAGAGAAGACATGTCATACTCACACATCAAAGAAGAACTCAGGGATCTTTTCCAATAGTAGCGTTATAACAGCAGGCTAGAGGAAAGACAGCATTAGGATGAAGAGTTGTTACTTGTGGCCATTGCTGAGACCACTGCCATCAAAAACTAACTTGCTTGTCACAATAGGGGAAATATACCTGGAGAATAAGAGACTCAGAAGCACAACTACAAATATTTTCCGTATAAGCACTCTCTTCCTTAATGTTGGCAAGGAGAGACAGAGCCCACAGGCTGAAAGCAACTCGTGAGTGGTATGGACTAGCCACGTGACCTAATAAAAGCAAAGCATTTGGGCAGGACAGAGGATTCTCTCGGCCAAAGAAATTTTGGCTCTTCAAACCCATCTCATCTGAGTTGCTCTTCATCATCAGAAATCTAAAGTATCAAGTTTAGACTTAGACAAGTCTGGAGGCAGCATCCATACATCCCTACCCTTCCATTTGAAAGTCTGACTCATCCTGAAGGCCTTTCATCCTGGCCCAAATAACATTTAAAAATATATATTTAAGGCAAAAACTTTTAAAACATATTAAGTACAAGAGGATTTAAAAGGTATGGCCCCTTGCCATGCCTTGATATTTACTGCCTTCAACTCCAGACATATCTTGGTGTAATTTTTATGCAACTTAACAGAATTTGTTCTTGCCAGCAATACTTTGCAACAACAAAAACAGACTATTCCATTGCCTTTTGCTTCACTTGTATGGTTCTTTTATGGGGAACATGTATCAACTGCTAGGAAAGTCAGGAGAATTGGAGCTTCAGCTGTTACAGGACTGGACATGGTTGTCTTTGGAGCTACGTTTGGAAAGAGGCAAAAGGAGGGATAAGACAGATGCAGCTGAAGAAGAGATGGTGAATCTTCCTATTACTCTTATGTCTTCTGTGCAAGGACCAATCTTTGTGCTCCTTCTCCCCTACCTTGGCTATTCTAGTGCTCAAAGGCAAGGCAAAGAAATGGAGAGAAGAAAGGAACTAGTGTCCTTTCCCTTCTCCACATCTTCCAATAATCCTAGCAGTGACAAAAAGCAATCACTGTTTCAAGGGAAAGATAGACTGAGCTCCCTACTACACCCAAGGAAGCCCTAAGCCTCAGGCCCCAAGCAAATCTTTGTCTTTAAGAAATAAAAAGATGGACACTTCTCCACATGAAGTTTCATCTACTGCACAATGAGTTTTATTAGTCCTCTACTGTACAAGAATCCTGCAAGAGTCCCTAAACAAATCGTCACCACTGTAATGAACAAACTAAGGTGTCCATACCTGTAAGATCTCAATTCCAAGAAGTAGTTTAATAAGGCTTTCACAATAGGAGTGCACCAGAGTCCTGCAAGATAAAATATTCTATTATTGTAATCAAAACATATGATGAGATTAGATTGTTTTCTTTCCGTAACTTTTTAATCTACTTACAATGACTTCCTTTATATACCAAACCATCCCCAAGCCCAAAAGATAAAATAATATATGAGGAGTGTGAATAAATGGTCATTACTACATAACTGCAAGGCATAACACCACTTCCAAGACTTATAAGCACTGAATTGTCTTAGAAGTGGAACAGGGAAACTGCCATTCCCTCCAACTCTGCTCAACAAAACACAACATTCAGGTCGAGAGAGGTTCTGCCTAAAGGACGTCCTGCATGGTCCCTAACCTTGACCCCTCGTTCCGTGTGGGAGCGCATGGCAAGAGGCAGTTCTTGAACTGGTTTCGGTCCTTAATACGCAATTCCAAGCCACTGATAAACTCCTGCACCACCTGCAAAGAACAGAGAATTTACCCACTGCCCAAAAAAAAAGCACAGATCAGCTGCTGCCTTTCAGGATGCTCTCTATGGGCAGATGATGAGTAGAGGGAGGAAGACAGGAACAGTGAGCGGTTTGGTATAAAAACGCTGCAGGTCAGTTTTTACTGAGTGCAGGTCAGTAAAAGGACTGAACATTAGATAAACTGTAGTTCAAAAGAAAATGCTGGTTGCTCTTCACAATAATTCCGAAGGAAAAAAATATCAAATTTTACTTTGACTTAAAGGGGTTTTGCCACAACTATCTTCTTCATATTCAGCCAACACTTCATTCAACGTGCCAAGAGCTGCATCCAAAAGTATCACCATTAGAATCACCAGCCTCAGGATTTTCCACACTGGCTTTGTCAACTGGAGAGGAGCACTAGGCTCTGGTGATCTGTTAAGCCCCAGCTAACACAAAAAAATAAACACAACTTTCACTAAAAAGTTACGGATGGGATTTCTCTCCTGTAAGAGCTTTTGTGTTTTGAATTATATTGCCAAGGCATTCCTTCGCTTGACCACAGAGATGAAAATGCAGCATTTGCTCCTATGATTGCTCAGAAACAGTCCTGGAGAGCACACACCAAGTAGCACGGACTGCTCATCTCTTTTCATGTCTGACTATTCAGCTCTCACAGCTCCACAGAGACAGAAGAATGATGCAGTCAAAGGGCTGGCAAGGCAAGGTTGGGAGGATTAGTAAAGCTGGACCCCAGAACAAGCTTCAGTGGTGTATAAATTTGTTTAGATCAGGGAAACACAGCACATTTTCACTTTTTGCTACACAGAAAATAATTTTTAAAGTTGGCTCCTGCCAAAAAATGTTTTCTGTTACATACCTGTGGGTAGGTAGGATGCTTCTTCAGGGAAAGGGTGAGCTTCTTTTGGAAAGTCGTCTGATCTACCGCTGAAGAGAAAGTTCAAAAAGAGAGTAAGGAACCAGACACAGATTTTAGCTACATCAAGTATTAGCTCTCAAGATGTGTTCTATCAACATATCCAGTTATCCATTGCCTGGACAGTATCACCATTGCTGTCAGAGCATTAAACAGGGCCCAGACACTAACTTCTACAGATTTTGGCAAATACAGAAAAATCAAATACAAATACAAAATCCATCCAAAAAGTCAGAAGGAGGAACTATGCAGATTTTTGCTATAATTTTTGTCAAATGCGCATTGTAACCCATACATACCCAAGCTGGCTCAAAGATTTTTATTCTTCAAATAAAATACAACTTTACTTCATAATAATTATTTTTGTAGGTTTTCAGATACAGAAGAGAGCAGTTGTTAAATCTGTACCTATTTCATTCTGTCCCTCCCCAGCTTTCAGTATGATTCCAGATGTTTTAAGGAGCTCTTCAAAGACTCCATCATTCTCTACTCCATCTCGGGCAGAGGCCTTTTCCTTATCAGAGATCCGCGACTTCTTTGTTTCTGACAACATAAGACACGTCGTATCAAATTATTCTACAACAAAGATGGCAAGGATCTTCTAAGTCAAAATTAACCCGCTATGAAGAAATCATGCGAATACGGGATTTCACTCAACGGAACCAGTCCAGCAAACGGCACTACATATTCTACTTGACAGCAATCAATAACTACTTTCAGCGCCAATGCAGAGATCCCATATAGCATCTACTATGCAGTATAAAACTGCAAAGGAATATTTCATACACATTCCTCTTAGTGACCCAGTTAAGATATACCTCACTGTCAGTGCCTCACTCTTCAGAGAAATAGATATATGGACATGTTATGAAGTGCACAGTACCTTGTCCTCTAGCCTGAAGATCAAAACTTCGATCTAGAATCTTGTACCAGATATATCTCTGACCATTTGCTGAAGTGAAAAAAAAGGAAATCTTTTCCCCTCCAGCTTTGCAGAGAGGCTGTTTTGGTTAATTTTATTGATAATAGCTTTGATTAAATGGCTTTAATCTGTTGACTCTGAAGGCAGTAAATCTTAAGATGCTTAAGATGTTAATCACCGAAAGATTGGATAAGAACAGCAGGATCGAAAAAGATGCGGTACCATTCACAGTGTTCTTATTTTATTGTAATGTATAAAAATAGCATTTAAAGATCAATAGCACCATTGCATGCCTCTAGTAACATCAAAATTGCCAGTTTGGCCTTCTCCCTGTCTGGGAGCCAATGCTTAGACCACAGTTTCCACTTCTGGAAAGATTATATCTTAGTACCTACTTGGCAAGTCGCTCTTTGAATTCTCCCCAGGAACATCAGTTTTGGATAATTTTCTTTTTGAAACCATAGTGAAACCATAGAGCCAATAGGCTCTTTATTGTTGCCTATAAAAAAAATGCGGGAAAAAGACAAGTGAGCAAAGGAGATAGATTTTTTTTATAGCAATTCTAGAATGAATTAGTGAATAACGAATAGAAACACTCTAGAAGCAGAAATTGTTCAAAGAAAGCTGGATTGCCTGGTCAACCAGTATCACATCATATTTTTCTGCTGTACAGATTGAGGCTTTGGAACTGTCATACTTAGGCAGGAAAATATATCACTTTTTCTAAAATTCAATTCCTCATCAAAACAAGGCTCTGCATTTCTTCCAACTGCCTGGCAAACTGAGTGGCAAACTAAGCTCACGAGATCTGAAAGTGCATCCCGAGCCTAAATCCGTGCTCATCTCCTCATGCCCAGAGCTACGAGGAATCAGGAACTTCTCACACATGAGCTTCAGCGCCGCGGCAGAGCCCTCACACCTGCAGCCACTGGCAGCCTCAGGACCATCGCTGTCTGCATTAACCCCCATCTAGCCACCTCCTTGATGGCTGGCAGTGTAAAATACATACACAAAGAGTTTTAAAATAAACAAAATAAAGGCATCTGATTATCTCATGCTTGATTTCAGCTGTTTTGTAGAGGCTCTGGCACCCAGGGCTCTCTTACCGGCCCCTGGTACCAGCCCAGTCTCCACCGACCGGCCTCGGCAGCCACCGGCCTCCGCGGCCACGGCTGCTTCCCGAGCCACACGGAGAGCTGCGCTAGGCCCGGGGCACCTGACACCGGCCGCCTGGGGACCGCAGCGAAGCCCCCACACACCTCCGTGCCCCTGCTGGGACAGTCAATCACCGCCCGGAGAGCGAGAGGGGAAAGGGGGACAGCGCGGCTGGCCCTCGTGCCCCGGGGAGCAGGGGAGCGCGGGCCGCCCGGGGAGCCGCCGCCGGCACCTACCGCCGCTCGAGCTTCCCGCGCGGGCGGGTCCGGCGCCGTGACGCCCCTTCCGCCGGCGGCGGAAGCGCCAGGCCCGGAGGAGGAGCGGGAGCGGGCGGCGGGGCCGGCGGAGCGGCGGCAGGATGAGCGAGCCCGAGCTGCTGCTGGACTCCAACATCCGGCTATGGGTGGTGCTGCCCATCGTCTTCATCACCTTCTTCGTGGGCATGATCCGCCACTACGTGTCCATCCTGCTGCAGAGCGACAAGAGGCTCACGCAGGAGCAGGTGTCCGACAGGTCCGCGCCGGGCAGGGCCGCGGCGGCCCCGGGCTGGCGCCCTGATCGCCGGCTGCCCTGTTTACTTCATCTTGGGGTTTTGTTTTTCTTTCCAGCCAAGTCCTATTAAGGAGCCGAGTCCTTAGGGAAAACGGGAAGTACATCCCAAAGCAGGTACGAATAGGAGCTGCGTGGAGCACCTGGCGCGGTGCCCTGGTCAGGGGCCGGCGGTTCCCGGGTGCAGCCGGGCCGCCTCCTGCCTGGCCCGTGGCCGTGTCCCGTGGCCGTGTCCCGTGTCCCGTGCAGAAGGGCGGCGGAGGCTCAGTGCAGCGCGCAGGGCCCACGGAGCCACATCTCCTTCCCTGTGCTCTCACTGAGCTTCCCACTGCCGCCAAGGAGCTGCCTACAGCCCTTTGGTGCCCACCAGGGAGCACCTGGAGCAGCGGTGACAGCAGCATGGCACAAGGAACCGGCTTAGTGGGGGGAAGAGGGTCGTGAAGCCTGGCCTGGGATGTTTGTTAAAGTACAGTGCTCACGGTGGCTCAGTTGCTACCAAACGTGGCTGTATGTATATATAGTAAACAGCCCTGCATGTGGGCATCTTGGCACAAAGCACCACAAGGCCTTCAAGGAGCATGGGTTGTTCTGAGAGGGAATTTTAGGTGAACCAGAGAGCAAAGAGCTGTGACTTGGGGTTCACAACAACCTCAAAGGTGGAGTAAGGAGCTCGAGAACTCCATGATGGAATTCTCCAACTCCAGAATGGCCAGGGATGTACCCCTACAACAGAGGAATGTGTCATAAAGCAGTTTGTAAAACGTCTGCATATCTAAAGAGGAATTACTGTCATTTAGTTTCTCTTTGGTGTTAGAATTCACTCTTTTTGTTTTCAGTCTTTCCTGACACGGAAATACTACTTCAATAACCCCGAGGATGGATTCTTTAAGAAAACGAAGAGGAAGGTGGTTCCGCCTTCTCCCATGACAGGTGTGTTAAAGTAGCATGGACTTTCCGGTAGAAAGCAGGTAATTTTCTGCCCAGGTAGAGAGATTAATTGATGTAGTGAAAAGCTGGGTGAGAGTGAGGTGGAGCTGGGGGCTGAGGTGGCCACAGAGGGCTGCAGTGTCTCTCCTTTCAGCAGGATGTGGGACCTCTCTCTTTTGGTGCAGCACCCTCCACTTTACTCACTGCTGTTTTCCTTTTGCAAGGCATTTTATGAATGGTGGGAAAAATAAAACAATTAGATAAGACGTAGTTAGTGGAGTAGGACTGTTAATGTCTTGTGCAGTCTGTTAATTAAAGGAGCTCTCCTTGGCAAAGTCAAAAGAAGGCTTTTAACTTGTTTCCCTTTAATTTCTCACATTATGGTAAAACTTTGCATTGCAGATCCCACCATGTTGACGGATATGATGAAAGGGAATGTAACCAATGTTCTGCCCATGATCCTCATTGGAGGATGGATCAACATGACATTTTCAGGGTTTGTCACTAGTAAGTGTCTGCAATACCAGGGCTCGTGGATGCCACAAGGTGTCTGAAAACGATATCTGTGGTCAAGCTGCAGCAGAAATTTGCTCCTCTACATGAAAAGCAATAAATTGGAAAGAGCATGAAATTAGTTTATGGCAGTGTTGCAGTTCACTCCATTAAGTGCAGCCATCTGTTTACCCCATAGCAGTGGAGTGAAAATTATTTTCCAAGTACCAGGCTTGATCCCTAGTGTATTTGGGAACATTGTTGTGACCAAAGAGATATTTAAATTTATTAAAACTGCCCGGACTTTATGTTGATATACTGGTTTTTCTTCTGAACGTATCTTTGGGAGTTGGTTTTATTATATAGGAACAATTCCAGATATTTCCTCAAATTCACATTTCTTCTTGCTGTTTGTGCAGAACGCATCCATTGAACAAAAGATATTCCTCTCCATAGCGGTTTCAGAAAATCAAAATATCTACCAACCCTGCGGTCACTGAGTGCCACTTTGCAAAATGATCTTTTTTTCCCTCTTAATTCTGCAGCAAAGGTCCCATTTCCTCTGACGCTGCGTTTTAAACCGATGTTGCAGCAGGGCATTGAGCTGCTCACTTTAGATGCCTCTTGGTAAGCGTGTGTTCTTAGCAAGCGAACGTCAAACGTTCTTTTGGAAAAGTTTGGAAGTGCTCGTGATCCTCGAAGGGATACGAGCCGCTTCTGAAGCGGGGCACAAGCCGTGGGTCCTGGCACAGACAGGCTCAGAACTGAAATGAAAGACATTTGTTCTGATTTCATCAGGGTGAGCTCTGCTTCCTGGTACTTCCTGAACGTGTTTGGACTTAGAAGCATTTACACTCTCATCCTGGGCCAAGATAATGGTAAGGCACCACTGTGTCTGTCAAAAAGCTGGTTTCTGGATTTCCAAACCAAAAACCTCATGAAAATCTCTCTTAATTCTCTAAGATTACTCTCTGCTGGTCAGGTTTGACATCCACTGCAGTAATTACATCTTGCACGAGCCATGGGCTAACTGCTAGGAAGCTGCCATGGTGATTTACCGCATTTTTCCTTTTTTTTTTTTTTTTTTTTTTTTTTTGTCAATGCAGTGAGCAGAAATTTTGCTGTCAAGGTCACTTATGTTTCTAGCAAGGGTCAGTTTTAAGCAGAACTGAAAAGATTTCTTAGTGCTAGACAGAATTTCAGGGCAGAGTGGATATTGGTCATAGAGAGTGTAGAAGAATATATTTTCTTCCATCTACCTGCATATTTCATATAAATTTAGCTGAGAGGGTGGGAAAAAGGTGTCTCATGAGAATTCGTCCTGGCAGATTAATGCTGCACCTGTGGGTTCTCCACAGTTTTCCAGTCAAGAGGTGTAAACCAAAAATGTGGCAATGTGCTCTAAGAAATGTTTAAATGGGACAAAAATAAGTGAACCTCTAATTTCTCTTTTGTAGCTGCAGATCAGTCTAGGGTGATGCAGGAACAAATGACGGGGGCAGCAATGGCCATGCCAGCAGATACTAACAAAGCATTTAAGGTACAGTATTCCCACTCTCGCTCCTGTTGCCTATGAACTTACAGGATTGTGTTTTATCTGTCTGTCTGTCTGTCTATCTATCTATCTATCTATCTATCTATCTGCCTATCCATCTATTTTCCTCTCTTTTCCCATGTCAAACAAGGGAGTTGCCCTGAATACCAAAAATCAGAGTTGGCATCTGATGAGGGACATACAAGTTGCCCTGTGTCTGGCAGAGCTCTGGTCACCAACACAAACCTGGTGCACTTAGTAATTCCTAATACAAAATTTGACTTCCTGTGCCATGTTCTGCACTGGCAGAGAGAGGCTCCTTTTTCTTCCCTTGAGATCTACTTTCAGAACAAAAGCTGACTCCCCAAAAGCTGTGGTAATAGTGCAGGTGAACACAAGGCCAGCAGGCATATGACAGCACTTGAATAAGAAAATGAATCAAGAGAGTGAACTCAACTGAAAACTGTTTTCTCTTGTAAATACTGTGGTCAGAGATGACTCATTTTGATAAAGATACCCACTTCTGTGACTACAGAATACTCAAATGTCCTCTGCCGCTGGCAGGGCCAAAGCACGAACACAGCATTCAAACACACTTGAGTCAATGATCAAAATTACATCTGACATAATGGATCTCAGCTGGTACATAAGTGTGTAAAGGTTCTTCCCAAGTTGCATAAACTTGTAAGGAGGTGAAGGGTCACAATTAGCAAAGACATCAATGAAAGAGACTCTCCAAGAAGATCTGAGGTGGTTCCTACACAAAAGACAGAAAACTTCTTCAAGAGTCGCTCCTTTTGGATGAGCTGGCTCTGTGTGTCAGCCTACTTGGCAGAAGAAAGCAGGTACAGAGGAAAATGTGAACTGAGCTTGTGTAAGCACAAGGGGTAGGATCATTCTGTGTGACTGGAGGGTGTGGGTGTGACTTAGAGGCCTGGAGCTCAGGAGCTTACTGTATCCGTAAAAGTTTTCATAAGCAATTGTCATAGACATCTGCTTAGGATAGGGTCTGGTTGTCTCTCACAATCTTGTGCACCTGGGGTGCAGCTCTGATTTTGTGGTTTTTGGGTCCTGCAGCAGGCATTGGCTGCACGCAACCTGCAGGCACAATCAGCCCCTGCAGATTCCTGTATTCAGAAATTCCCTTATAGGAGACATCGCCCATCCAGATACTCAGCAATTGAAGAGAGCAGCTGTGTGGTGCAGACCTGGTTAAGCAGTGACTATTGCAACTCTGCCCCAATGCTTCTTTTGATGAGCATTACATGAAATGAGTTTGCAGCCTGTGCGTGGTTTATTCCAGGATATTCTCAGTGAGCTACACTGAAGGGAGTAAGAGATGATACTTGTGCTCATGCTTGGTAGAAAATGAGCTGTCGCATCTCATTCACGTACTTCAGATGAAATTCTGTTATTCTTAGGTGTTGGGCTTCTGCAAACACTTGGCTTAATGAAGAAACAAACTCTGCAATGCTGGGGAGCTACTCTAGGAAACCAGCTGGTCACAAAACCAACAGTCTATAAGGGGCACCTCACATCTGCCTTGCGAAATCTTCGGCCTTTAACTGCTTTTTCTGTCAAACAATTAACTAACCACAAAACATTTGGCCCACTGGAGGTGCTTGAAGGAGTGTTTCTAGAGACAGCTGTGTCAGAAGAAATAGATAGTTTCAGAAGGTGAATGAGGGCTTTTCAAAAAGCATATATATAATATTTTCTAGTGTCTATAAGATACTTCTATTAACTAATACACAGCTAAGCATATTGATTGCAGAGAGCTGATAGGACCGCGAGTTTTTTATTGTTTTCTTTGTTATCTTTCAGGTAAGCACTGCTTTGCATAGTTCATGTCTAAAGCATACAGCAAGTGAGGAGTTAACTGTTTTAATCCCATGTTGCTTTTTTTCCTCTACCTTGTGTTTATTTTCAATGTAGACGGAGTGGGAAGCTTTAGAGCTGACTGATCATCAGTGGGCCTTGGAAGATGTAGAAGAAGAGCTCATGGCAAAAGACCTCCACTTTGAAGGCATGTTTAAGGAAGAATTACAGACCTCCATCTTCTAAATTTGAGAGTACTCTTCTTGTAAAAGGCATTTGATGAAAAGAGAGCTGTTACTTAAACCTGTAAAATGTATTTTAATAAGGCTGAGAATAAAACACCAACTTCAGAACCTGTCTTGCAGTGTGATCCGAGTCACGGGATAGAATATGCTGTATTTGAGCCAAAGGGTGTTGGTTTGGTTTTCTTGCTAAAAAGAGTTCCATCTCTCTCTGTGGGAAATGTATGTTCGAACAAGGACACAGAGAAATTACTAATTCTAGTACAGAAGTAGCAAAGTGCTAACTAATTTATTAACTAATTAATTTATTAACTAATTAAGTTGAGCTAAGGAACAGAAAGTTTCAAGAATCAAGTAGTGACTGAGTGTCTGGCTTTAGCTTCACAAGCAGCCACGCAGCCATCCAGCCCGTGTTCGTGAACATTTAAGACATCATGTTGGCGATTCAGTTTACCTGAGAGGTATTAACCACGTCCTCAGAAGCAGCCTGAGGACTGAGTTTCTTGTATTGGTTGTCCTTCCTGGTTGTACTCTCTCCATGTTGCTGCAGTAAAGTGAGGGTGAGGATTTTTATTAGGAAGACAAAACCAAGAAGAAGTATGTGTATTCTGGGGGGAAAGGGAAGAGGAGGAACCTGTTCCATGACTAGAACCTGCCCCACAACATGCTAGAAGTGACAGGAGATACCTGACCCAAGTTATCAGATGTGCTGTATGAAATCTGGTGAGCTAGTTAACTAACTGCACTTGCAGGTGGGTGAATATAGCAGGCAAACATCAAGCTAGACTCTGAGAAAACACAGACCTAGACCTTAAGTTTAGATTCAAAAGCGTGTGCTCTGCTTGTTTTAAACACTATTTTTGAGGTCATTCAGACAGAATCTGTTACAATTGCAGAGGGCCTTATTGCACAAATGCAGCAGAGGGAGCACGTGAGCAGTTAGGACCTCTCCTCCGTATATACTTTAACCTCATATCTTTGGCCTTGATGTAGCTGCACATACCTGGTGGGTGTCCAGCAGGGGTAATTTCAGGGAGCTGACCTGGTCCCTGTGATTTGCCTGGCCCAGTCAACGTCCCCATCAAAACCAGGAGTTCAGAAACGCTCCCCAGAAAAACTTTGTTAGTAAAAAGCGCAGATTGAGAACACAGAGGGGCTGAGGGAACTCAACCAGATGTTGCAAGTGAAGGGAATTTTGATTAATCCTGTTCTGTTACCTGAAACATAGTGGGGTTTCCTTCAGCAGCAAAGGCTAGAGAGCCATCTCAGGGATGCTGGAGCCAGGCCAACTGCTCACACGGGTTCACAGCAGCTCAGTGCAAAGCCAGCCGTGTTCCTGTCCTCCTTCCTCAGCCCAGGGCTGCTCTTTGGAGACAGCAAAGATGTTGCTGTGGAAGACAGGCAGCAAGCCTGTGAGCCAGGGCCACCTCAAGCAATAGGGCCACAGATTTCCACTCTCACAACAACACTGTGCCTCACTGCCTTATTATTACTACTACTATTATTATGCATTGATGTCATTTTTAAACCATCTTTCACATTTCTTGAAAATGGAAGAGGGCCAATTGTTCCCCACACTTGGCAGCAATTCTCTGAGCCACAACCACCCCCAGATACCCCAGTTTGGATCCTTATTCCCAGGGAGAGGTGCTGGCCCCGCTCTGGGCACAGAGGCTGCAGCAATGTGCGCACACAGGGGACATCACTGTGAATCACAGGCATCAGAGATGGCACTTAAAGGGGCTGGCACCAGGCTGCGTCTGCCAGCCCAGGGCTCATAGTGTGGGCAGAGCTGATTTTGGGGGCTCCCTGCACCCTTGCTCAGTAGCCTCCAAAACTGCTTTAGGGGGAACTCAGCAGGAAAGGGGCATTGCCATTTTGGCGCCACAGGCTATTTGCAATGTCACAGGGCTGTTGTGAATCTCCAAACTCCCAGAGACCACATGAAGGTTGGTGGCATCTGTGTTGCTGACAGCCCCTGCACCAGCTCCAGCTTTTCTACTTCAGAACACACAGGCAAAGCCTTTACCTCTGAGCGTCACAGCAGGCAGCGTGGGGCCTCGAGGGCCATTGCCCTTCTCTGCCCTAGCAGAGGAGGGACCGTGGCTCTTAGTCCCAGGACACCCATGCGGACTTGTGGCAGCCGCAGTCCTCAAGGGTCACATCATACTCTGAGGCCCTGGATTAGAGCAGTGACACAGGGGCATGGTGGGGCCCACAGCTGCCTCCTCATATAGGCCGGGATGCTCTCACACAGCCAGGGCAGACCCAGGAAGGCGCCAGGGCTCCTGTCTCTCTAGCTCACCTTGATGTTGTCATGCACTGCTCAAGAGGCCCCAGGGATGCAGTTCAGCGCAAAATGGCTCCAGTCAGGCTTCCTGCAGCAATTTTCCCTCTCAGCATTTATTCCCAGAGGAAAGTGCTCCAGAAAGACAGAGGACCCTGATTTGCATCCACAGTGCAGTTCCCCATTCATGCTTCTCTCCTGGAAGAGACCGGACAAAACCTCTGCCCTTGCCTGCTGCAAGGCACAGAGCTGTTCTGCACTGCTACACCTGTAGCCACAGCAGCAAGACTTTACACTCTTAGCCAGGGTTTTCTCCTTTGCAAACCCTCCTGCCAACAAACTCGGAGGCCAAGTAGAGTCAAGCCCCCACCATCCCTGAAGGCACACTGACGTAAACACATAAAACAATTTAATATCAGTCTGTGTTGTTGTACTTGATTCAGTTGCTTAATTAAAAAAAGAAAATGGCAGTGATTGCAGGATAACCATTTCAATGGCATAGCCATAAGGTCACTCCTAAAGTCATCAGAGAAAGTGGTTGGAAGGAAGGTCAGCATCCCCTCCAAGAGCTGTACGAGCTGCAGCAAGCAGGAAGCCACCGCCCACAGCCACCCCAGCACTGCAGTAGGGCAAGCAGCAGCTTTGCCAAAGTCCTGGGTATTGGCAGCCTAAGGGAAGAAAAGAAACTCTGCCCTAAGTCTCCTCTTACCAAAATAGCTCCTAGTGCAACAGATGTCCCCCCCCCCGAGACAGCAGTGGCCCAAGAA
>JAVCKT010012785.1:286-10627 GCA_032273925.1 Rhynchotus rufescens
AGTTAAGAGAGATATTGTCTACAAAGCCGAGTAATAGCACGATAGTGAATCTTATTTTTATCAGTTTGAAACAATATACCTGTTCTTTATAATTCCAGGGAATTCAGTACTAAACAATGTCATGTGAAAGACACTTGAATCCTGAGAATATTGCATGTAAAAAAATCTATCAGTGTCACTTTTGCTAAATTTTTTCCTTGATTGTTGGTTTGAATTTGGGGCAGATCACAGTGTGAAGAAAGAGAGAACAGCTCTGAGAACATACAAGCAGAAGAGGAATTAAAGCTTGAAAGTTTTGAGAGAGATTCAGGACAGGCCAAGACCAGAACTGTCAGCTGAGGGGTGGCATCTAATACCTATTTGCGGTTCTAGAAATCTAATATAATCTAAGTCTATAATCTAAGTTTTTTTATTAACTCAACTTTCCTACAATATTTTGTATATGAATTCTGATCTAAACATAAGCTTTACCAGTGTTTGCAAGGGTGGTGTTTTAAAAGGCTCCAAAGCTCTCCCTGCTCCTGGGCCTGGCAACAAATGAATTCAACTTTGGCACAAACCTGAGTATCCTTGCAGATGCTCAGATACTCACAGATACCCTGCATGAGGTTGCTTGCAGGCTGCAGAATAACAGTTCAGCTCATGGAGAGGTTGAGTCATAGGTACTGTCTGCCTTGGTTTCCTAGGCAAATAGTAGATCCAATACATATAAACAGACAAAAGTAATTTTCTTAGGAAAAAAAGAAAGAGAGAAAGAAAAAAAAAAGAAAAGAAAAAAATTAAAAAGTGGAAAGAAAGAAAACTAACCAAAGATGAGAATAGACTGCCTGGAATAGAAAGAGGGGAGAGATGAGACAGAGATAGATAGAAAAGAGCGAAAGAGACAAAAACGTTCTTTCCAATCCTTGCATGAAGTCCACAGTTTTGGATGTGAGCAGCACTAAATGACCCAGCTCTTCAGTCCTAGCAACTGCTCATACCAGATTACACTGTTTGCAAACACAGCGCAAACTTAGAAACTATATGGGAAATAAGGTTGCTACTTAGACCCAGAAGACATTACAAGCTACTCACAGCTACCTCAGGAGCAGAAATAGAAGCAAAATTTCCTATAAATTTGTCATTCGGCTCCAGTTAGCAATATGACAGCACGTTAGTAATGGCTGCTTTGCTCATTTCTGCCAAGGGACTTCCACAATCTGTTCTACACAGACCTCAGATTCCTCCAGGTTAATCTAATGCATGATCTCCAGCCTGAGAAGCTTAAATACTCACAGCTCTTCTCCCCAAGAAACAAACATATAATCAAATCTCATGCTTCAGGGACTAAGCTGATGGCTGCAGGCTCTGCAAGGAACATTTCCCCTATGTTATGGCAGTGCACAAATTGTAGGGTTTGACTTTCCTCTGAAGCATTAAGCATTAGCTGCTTCTGGATGCAGAATACCAGGCTTAATAAAGCAACATTCAAGTTTAAATAATGGTATATCGCTATGTTTTTGTCTACAGCAGTCCATTTTTCCCCTATACTCTGAAGAAAAGGAGAACTATTAATTGGCAATGCTGCTAGCAAAACGTGATGCAAGCAGAAGTACCGAAAATACCATTACCTCTAAAAACCACAACTGATTATCTGGGGAACACATCCCTTAGCTGGGACTTCCTTCAGGATGAGGAAGCCTGCTGCAGGGAAAGAGAAACACCACTTTTATGAATATATTTCAAATGAGCAGATCTCTCTAGCATTTGCTATAGCTCCCCAGTTCTTATTTTATGGGCCAGTAGCCAGGCTGTCCTAGCAGAGAAAGTAATGCAGACGCTGTGCGGTTTGCAGACGTCTGACACAGTACTGCGAGGGAATGCAGAAGGTTTTTCTATGGGAATAGGAACTCAGTTGTGAAAATATCTACAGCATAAGTAGGCTCTCCCCACCAAGGGAACCAGTTTGCTCTCTCACAGCTAATGCTGGGAAGTTAGTAATTCCGGCTTATTTTCATAAAATTAGATCTCATTCTGCTATTGCCTCCTCCCTATAAATTCCACAGACTGTCAGGACAAGGAGCAGAGGCAAGGAAAGAAACCACAGCTAAATTATCTCAAGCAAGGGAAAAGCCTTTAATATTTAACAGGATGGAGAGGTCCTGCATATCGCACTGGTTGTAAGCAAGTAAGTAAGTGAGCTCACATCTGGGTTCTCAGCTTCTAAATATACCCAAACTGCCAAGGCAACAGATGAGATTTTCCAGTCAATAGTCGTTCAGCAGACACTTATTCTCTGATCAGTTTTAGACCAAAAGGAGTAACATGGCCTTGTCACATTTAAAGTTGTGATTAGAAGTAAACAGCCTCTCCTTTTCCTGACAGTCTTCTTTAAAGAAGGCCATTTGTGCTGCCAGCCACAACAGGAGAGCAGATAAATGCTTTGACCTGTAGGTTCATGTAAATACATTAACCTGGTAGGTTCATGTTAAATACATACATATTTTTATCACTAGAAAGTCAGGCTTGCTAGAAGACCCCAGCATAGGAAATTCACTTTCTTCTCCTAATTTGAGTGCTACAAGATGAGGAACAACAGGAGAGTTCTCTTAAGGTGAAGGAACAGAGGCACTTCACTCTGATGAATCAACCTCAAAATTTTGGTGCTATAGACACAAAAATTTCATACAAGGGAGTTTTATCCAAGCCAATTGCAGAGTTCAAAAGTAATATTATCCATGTTCAAATCACTGGGGAACATCACTGAAATTCATCATCCGTCTTTGGCAGCTGTGTTGTGATCACTAAGAGAAGACAGAAAGTGGAGATGGCATGTCCCAGGGAGCTGGTGCACACACATATGCTCTTACACGCATACACATCACACACACAGCATTAGCTAGGCTAAATACACGGTGCTTGCTCATATTCAGTAGTAATTGAGCTTCATTCTGATTGTGGGTGGTAGGGACATCCAAACCTTATTATGCAAAGATCATCACAAAATACTGTTGTCCACACTCTTCCCCAGGTCTGAGGTGATCCAGAGGATGGGGCTGAATTGGGGCCAGCATCCTAGATGCTGAGCCTCCACTGACCCACAACCCATCTAGCAAGATAACTAATAAAAGTGATTTATTCCAAAGCTATGCTCTTTGTTCATAGATGTTTGCTTTGATTCCAAGGGAATATAGTCCCAAATTGACATTGTCCTAGCGAATATTTTGGTTTCATAAAAGCAGGTTGAAAACATGTTTCCCTGAAATCATTTCAGCTAGCTTCACTCCTAAGTTTTTCAGAGGGAAGAGATAAGCAAGAAGCTTACCCGAAAAACTGAGCTTGCTTTCTCAGTGACACTCATACAGTCCTACATGATGTGAGGAGCACCATACTGCGCAGTAGGGATCTGCAGCCAGTTAACACTAATTGGAAACGTTACCACTCAGGCTTCCCACTAGCACCTGCAAAACCATGCCTGGTTTGGCTTTAGCTCCTACCATGTTTCTGTCTGAATTTAGTGAGGAAATAAATCCCTTGCATTTCCCCTATGTAATTCTTCCAGTCTGATGTCTCACATCCCACACTTAATGTTGAAAGTTGTACAGGACTGTTACTGTCTCTTTGCTATCCACATGATCAATGACAGTCACGGGGCAGCTTTGATCCCTCATTGGAGTTATGCAGTTCACAGGCAGTAGATGATAATAATACCAAAGGGAAGCAATAAAGTAAATTGTCAAAAGACATAGTCGAGTGCATAGTGTGAGGGACAATCCAAAATGTCCCCTGAAGAGAAGTATAAGAGTAAAAAATAGATAACAATACAAAACTACGCTTTTTAATCTCTCAGTTAATAGCTAGGTGACATGAAGATAGCAGTGCACAGAGAATGAAATGCATGTACAGTAGTAGTAACCAGGATGTGAAAAACAAAACCAAATGATTTATGACTCTGATTCCCAAGTGATAAGAATGAACATAATAAAAATAGAATAGTAAAACTAGTTAGACAGGAAAACAAATCACCTTGATATCAATTTGTAAAGTAAATAACTTTTCAATAAAAATTGGAACTGGAAAAAAGTGCATTTTCACACACAGCTCAGAGATCACATAAATGCCAAGTGACATGACAGTTGCTGAAATAAATGCTCTCTTTATGAACAGCAGAGTAGTAAAGCAAGAAAATAGATGCATAAAATGGGTAAATTTCCACTGTATTAGTTATTGCTGCCTCTGAGCTGCAGTAAATTACAAACTCATTTCTACTTTTTTTGTGTTCATGAATACATTTTGGGGACTGCTTTTCCACCCCTTCCTTCAGAAATCCATTTTTAAAAGATTTATATTCTTCTTTAAAGTCAGTAAATAAGAAGTTCCCAGTTTTTTCTATAAGACAGAAGAAGGCTGAAAACTCAGAAGAAATTATTTATTATGCATTTCTGAACTTTCTTTACATAAATTCTGTTATCTGTGCACACACCATTCCCATAAAACTTACTTTTCGCTGGATGTTTTTCCCCTTGTTTTTGTGTGGATTTTTTTTGCCCTTACAAATAAAATTCAAAGTAAGATTTCCTCCCTAACTGATGGACCTATCCACCTCCAAGGTTCTCTCCTCTTTTTTTTTTCTTGTTTACACTAAAAAAAAACCTCACAATATGTTCTTTTTATTTACTGCTTGCTTTGCCTATAAATAAGGAATATGAGATTATAAAGATAGAATGGATTGGTGTCAAAAGGCTGAAAGATATATTTGAAATACCAGTTGACCACTCCTAACTGAGACCAAAACAAGACAATGATTCTGCAAGTGAATAAATGTCACACATAAGAATGTTCATATCTATTCCTGATTACATTCCTCCCAATCTACCCAAAATGGAAGAAGAAATAATTTTAAAGTTAAGACTCTTTCAGTTAAGATCTCTCTTTTGTGTTAAGCACATGGGTAGTCATTTATATTGGTGCAAAGGATACCCCTGCTTTGCATCCATGTGGTGCTCATCCTTGCACTGAGACAGAGAAGGACAAACAAGAAACACATCTAGAGTTTTTCAGGACATTTATTAGTTAACATGCAAAAATACAAAAAGGCTTAATTCCTTGCTGTACTTGTCTATGAAACTTTCTTTAAAATGGCAAGATGAACAGGAAGATGAAGATGATTGCTAATATCTGACAAAACTTAGCTGGAACTGTAAAATGTTCTTCATTGTCCACTGTTTGCCTCAAGATAGGGCCAAGAGAGCTGAATCCAGTCACAATCTATTAATGCACAACAGTCATGAACTCTATTTAACCACTATTCTATATCTGATTTCTAGAGCAGCACATAGATTCCTGGTACAATTTTCATGACTTCTGTTGCTTCACAAAGAGCAAACCATCTTACCCAAAGAGGATAAATCTTTTCTGAGCAGGATTTCTCAACTACGCAATTAAAGAATTATTGAGAAAAGATTAATGCACCATAACTCAATCTCTATTTAATTTAACTACCTAATTAATGTTCAGTTCTGTGACTTTTACATGAAATTCAAAACAGGTATTCCAGATTATTCAGACAGAGAAAATAAATCCAGCAAAGAGAAAAACATCCTCCTAACTTTTATTAAAAATTTTATTCACATTGACCTTAAATAGGTAAAATTAGAGTAAATAAGAGTAAATAATAAATTAAGAGTAAAATAAGAAATGTGTTAAATCTTAAGGATTAGTTTTTCTCACTTTCTCTGCCTCAATCTCCCTTTGTCTTTACTGATCATTAAAGTTGCTAAATGTTCTGACACAGAGCAGGTACTGTGGAAAAGGAGAATGGCAAAGCATAACAATATTTTAAATTTTAGAGTCATCGTAGACTTTTTGGCAAGCTAGGCAGTGAGCATATGCATTCAAAGGCACCCCAGTCTTGATGGTCTCTAAAGGAGGCTTGTTTATTTGATACATTTTCCCACAAATTGTGGAGCAGAAATATAACTGAGACAGTAATATTAGAGCCACAGGTGATGTTGGTTGCCAGTCATTGATTATTCACATCTATGCCCTACTGAGTGCAAACATTAAGCTCTGTTACCCGCAACATCATTTTAATACTTAGCACTTTGAGCTTTTTCTTTCTTGATTGCTTCATTCTTCATTCTACTTTATTATGACTAGCAGTCATACAAATGCAAATAAGAAAGCCCATACAGGGAACCATAGTACTTGGCTCAGTGTCATTTGTGTGGCACTTTCAGACTTAGCAAGCAGGTTCTGGTCCTTCTAAACAGAAAAACAAACAGCATCAGTGAATGAAATTAATGGCAATGAGACAAGTTTTTTTTTCCTTTGTTGTATGACTCTGGAAAAGTTGTGTTTTATTTCCTCCTGACATCTGGCTATCAATCATGCATGAGTCATGAAATCTTTTCATCAATATGACTGTCAACCACTACATAAACTAAATTCAGGAATCTACAGAAAGCGTTAAGTTTATTCCCAACAGTATTAAATTCATCAGAGGCCTCAAGCATTGTTACAAGCTATCTTTCGAAGAATAAAAAAGCTTTCTTTTTACTCCTTTCTTTCTTCAGACCAGAAATTGTTTCTTCGTATATTGTCTAAAGAAAATTTATGAGAAATTAAAACCTCCTTCAACCTCCTCGCTTATAATGATTTTTTTACATGTTTTAGAGAGTTTCATGATCTTTTAATTAGCTGTCTCAAGTCACATCACTCAGTCCATTCCTTCTTTCTCAAATCCTGAAGCTATACAGTAAAGCACCTACTTGATGGGTAGCTTTGTAAAATTCATGATTTGGGATCTACTAATAATGTCTCTCAGGTCATCATTATCAGGATTTACAAGCACCATAAAAGTTTGAGAGGTAAATCCACCAGCAAAAGATACAGTTATTTTAGAGTATGTTTGTATGTAACATGACATTTCAACTCACACAGAAATTCTTAGGCATTAGAAAATGCAAAATATTAGCATATAAGTGATTAACATATAAGTGATAAGTGACATAATTATCCAGTATGATATTTAAAATAATTTACTTTCTTAGATATTTCATCTACAGTGAAAGAAAAAGCAGGTAGAAGAAACTTTCTAAGCATCAGATTCTACTTCCAGGACAGATAATGAAATCCCAAGTTATTGCAGATTTTGAATCTATCTGTTCAGAAAAAAATAATCCAAGTACAGTCCCTTGAAAAATATCAAACTATATTAATTCACTATTGAATGATAATAGTTGAATTGAATGTTAGAGCTATTTATTTCAATTGCAGTAGATCAGTCATGAACAGAATATATTGTTCAGCAATTGGACATTATTTAAGAGGAGAGACAGCATCTTCAGACATAATTCTATCTTGCACCATGAGGCTTTTTAAACCTGAAATTTGAAATTGAATAAAAATGGTAAGATAGAATAATTTCAGCCCTTCTGGAATAATCTGTTCAAAAATCATGTTCTATCTGGTATGAGGCTGCCTATTGTAAAAAAATAAAAAAATAAAAAAAAAAAAAAAGAATGCGTGTGAAGAAAGGTAATTTTGTTCAATTTCCAGAATCTGATTCAATGAAAATAGCAAATTAGATCATCCCATCTCAGTGTGATTCCTTATTAGATGGAACTGAACTACCACTGTGAAACACTTTAAAGAAAGTAGAAAAAACTTTGTAAGTAATAATAAAAAAAGACTGTGATTTTCATTGGGCAGCCATGCCAAAATGCCTGATTCCAATGTATTACACATGATCAGAAGTCTCTCCATTTTCATTTCCTTCCATTAAAGACTATAGGATTGCCTCTAACTCAAATTAGATCTTGTTTTACAGTTTTAAAACTATATTCTCCTATGACCTCCAAAAGTAAACTAGATAAAGGAATAAACCTCAGAAGTGGCCTGAAACTTAAAGCAGTTATAACTAGATCTTGTTCACAGAATAGGACTGATTTATTTCAGTGGATCACATGCACGCATGAAGATTGTCCAGGAAGTGCATGAGGGAGATGCAGTGGAAATAGTTTTGCTTCTTTCTCGTTCCTTTTGTACACATACAAGTGTCAAGAACATATGCAAATGTGAAGGATGACTTGCTGGAAAAAGTAAATGAGCTTTACTCTGACCTTTACAGTTAAATTTTACTAATTTACAATGTTAGTATGAACTTCGGAGATTATTTCTCTTGTCATACTTTAGAAGCTCAGAAATTCAGGTCCTAACTTATCTGGGAAGTTAATGACTGGAGAACTAGTAAACAAAGAGGTCACAAGAAATGAAAGAAAGAGAAACCAGACCTTTAGTCTTAGTTGAATCTTTAAATTTCTGGATTGCTTTGACTTTGTCAGCAATTAACAATCTTTAGTCGTTTTGGGGAAAAGAGCTCATTTCTATTAGCAGGAGATGCTAGAAATCATAAATTGCATTTTATAAGGTCTCTCACAGACCTGCTCACACAGGTACCAATGCAAGCATTGACATTCTCTTACTTTCAGAAACAAAAATGATCTTTTTCTTTCCTCATTGCTCATCTGTTAAAGAAATCTAAATATAAATTTTAAGTATATTAAATGGCCTAAAAGCAAGAATCAGATTTTCAAATACAATATATCTATCAGGCCAATAAGAAATCTTAATTAAAAATATTTTAGTGGCTTCAGAGAATTCTGTGCAATTTTTGTTTATGGTGGGAAAAAGGAGGACAACTGATAATATGTGCTCTTCGAGGGTGATATGGCAGGATGATATTCAAATTGTTTTAAGAGGAAAAAAATACAACTTACAGCTGTAGATAGCCATGGAAAGATAAACTAAATTAGGCAATCAGAGCAGCAGAAGATACAGAGCAAGAGGACCAGGAAGGTAGAGACTTACTTTAGGAGGAACTTGATTTGGCCCAAGATCACTTTTATGGAATATTGGTAATTAGCATGGGCAGGAAATCTGGCAGTCTTTGCAGAACTTTTGAATGAAGGCACTTGACCACTGAAAGATCTTCAGGTCAGCTTGTCTCAGGGATGTTGGTATGCTCATATGAGAGTTCCCTTATTTATTCATAAATGCATGGCCATGCCCATTTGAAAGTCTGTGGCTACAGATTGCTGTCAGTAACTGGGTGTTGCTAGATCACCCATGGAGACAGATGAACCAGGGAGGAGGAAGTGATAGAGGTGGCAAAATGTGACAGAGCTTGACTAATGATCTGGAAGTTACTGTTGTCTGCGAGCAGTGAGTTTATTGTCTGTATAGACAGAAACCAAGTTCCTCTCACCATGTACTCCTAGCTCACCTCATGCATCAAGCCTTAGGCTCACTAAATGGAAAACAGTATTCCTCCTTTATATTCAAGTGCTGTTTCCTCCTCATTGCCTCCTTGATGTTCTAGGGCATGGCTGAGGATCCCAGAGTCTTTTAATGTTGATGTGAATTGCTCAGTAAAACTTCATATCAAAGTTTTCATGAAATGGAAATAGACTATTGCAAAATCAGTTTGTTATTAGTTAATCACATTGAATTGCTGACATAGATTTATACTCTTGTCTTTGGAGCCCTTTTACCCTGTGCTATCATAATTCATGAATCCTTTTACTGCACATTTAGACCATATAAAAGAATACTTTAAATCTTATTTACCTGCATTGAGGCTGATGAAAGTGCCATGACCTCTCAGGCAGGACAAAAAAATGTGGACAGGAGAAGGGAAGTAAAACAGTGAAAGAACCTGAACAGTAATTATACCAAAAAGTCGTTTGCAGCATTCTGAGCAGCTCTTGCTCACAGCAGAAAGCATCACCAAGGAGCTGGAGGAGGAAATTCATAATTTGAATAGTTTTTGCTCAGAACATAGTAAGTGAATTTTTGTAATTTGTAGGTCACATTAATCAAGGCAGGCCTGATCCTGAACTTCGATGCTTCAATGTCAAACACATTACATCTGGCAAGATTAGATCTTTTCTGATTAGTACGTAACCACAAGAATATAGAATAAGTGCATAATGTATTTGTAGTTTGTGAATATAGCCATATTTCATTTTTAAGTATTAATTTCAAAAAGAACTGAAAATCAGTTGAATCATTCTACCCTCCAAAAGTTTCATATTTTTCATGTAACAGTATCTACAATGCAGTTTTGATTCTTTTCTGCCTTGCACAGTGGGAAGAAAAAAACCCAAAACACCATTAAGAAGTACAGTGCTTTATTGTAATTAGTTTGAGAGGACACTGGCTACAACTGAATAGACCATGCAAATACATATATACATAGACAGAGAGAATATAGAAGATATAGATTTTTTCTAAGGCTTTCTTTCCCAGCTACATGTTCTTTGCTAATGCACACTTTAACAAAAAAAAAAAAAAAAAATC
>JAVCKT010012786.1:0-23738 GCA_032273925.1 Rhynchotus rufescens
CAGCAGTGTGAATCTTCAAGATGGCCCCAACAACTTGGACGTAGGATATCAGGATTAAGCAAAAAGTGCAAACAACAACGCCAATAACAAACAATGATTTCTTTCATCTGGGTGTCAGCATAAGCAAATTTAAGTAGTGCCAGGATATTATAGTAGAAGTGCTTAATCACATCTAGGTCACAGAATGGCATCTGCAAGGTTTGAATGGTATGGATCATACCAAGAACCAACACACATATCCAAGCTGCTGCTGCCGTCCGTTTGCAAGTTCCCTGGCTTATGATCAGCATTCAGGACAATGGATGACATATTGGTTAGTACTGATCATATGCCATGACTACTAATAAAACTGCTAATAAAACATATCCAGTGAGGCCTAAAACCAGAAAGAGGTTTATCTGAAAAACACACTTATCAAAGGAAATAATTCTCTTGGGATTCAAGAGGTTGGCCAACATTTGAGGGACAGTGATGGATAGGTAGCAGTATCTGAAGAAGTATATAGGGGTGTGGAGCTGGCAGTCGAGTCCATTCAGTACCAGTGTGGTCATATTTTCCATTGCAGCAAGTACATAGATGAGAGTAAATATCCTGAACAGTAGAAGCTGCATTTCTAAGCATTTTGACCTAGGAGAAGGATTTCTGTCATAGAATTTTGGTTCTCTATCTTTGCATTTTGATGCTTTAAGTGGTATAAAAAATGTCGTGTGAACTGCATTACTGTGTTAAATGTGAAGGTGAATTTAAGGTGAGAAGCCAGGAATGAGTTTGCATGGAAGTGTTTCCCACCTTCTACCCAAATTTACCTTGCCAATTATAATATGCCAGAGCATATATAGCAACTTAAAGGTAAAAAATATATATATATATTTTAGTGATAGAAGAAACAGACAAAAATCTAAAGCTTCTGCATGAGCAGATCTTATAAAGGATCTATTTTCAAATTATCTCTGACAACACTCATAGTGAAATGCAAGAAAAAGAAATGAAATGCACACAGAGAAAGAGAAACATATAAAAAAGTATATGTCCTAAAATTTATTATTTGTTTTATGATATCACTGATAAACTCTGTCATGGAGCCAAGGTAGGCATGATCTAGATGACTGCATATATGTGTAGGTTTTGGGACTAACAAATATCCTATTAAAAATCATTGGAAATTATAATTTAAGATCACAAACAACAATTTTTGCTGCTATTAAACTAAGTCTTGTGTCTTTAAAAGCAAGACATATGTATGGGAATATCAGCTCCTACATAGAGAAAGATGCTTTCTAAATGACAAATACTGTTACTTTGAGTAATATGAATACTTTGAGAATCAAGAGAAAAAGGAAAGCTATCTACTGGTGAGTCCCAGTGTTTATTTTTATTCTTTTTGAAGTTAGAGTGAAAAAGGATACATGCCATCACAGGCCAATAATCCTACCATCACAACTGAATTTTGATTCAGCAAAACAGTAATCTCAATTATTAGAAATTTTGTTATTTGAAGGGCTTCATAGCCTGGCCTGTAACATGCATATTCTCTTAAGAGCAAGACACTAACTACCTTCAATTCTATAAAAGCTGAGAGAGGTGAGGAAGCTGTAGAAGATAAGGTTGAATGTGGCAGAGGATGGTGCATGAGGTTACAGAAAGAAGCTTTCTCCATAACATAAAATGCAAGATGAAGCAGTAAGTGCTAATGCAGAAGCTGCAGCAAGTTATCCATAAGATAACTCTGAAGGTAGCTACACTAAACAGTAGATTTTCAATGCAGACATAACAGCATTATATGGGAAATAGATGCCATCTAGGACTTGCATAGCTAAAAAAGAAAAATCAGTGCTTTTGAAGAGCATTTTGAAGAGTTTCAGAGGTCACGCTGCCTCTCTTGTGAGGGGCTAATGAAGCTGGTGACTTTAAACTAAAGCCCATGCTCATTTACCATTCTGAAAATCTTAAGGCCCTTAAGAGTTATGCTAAATCCACTCTGCATGTGCTCTAAAAATGGAACAACAAATCTGGATGACAGTAGATCTTTTTACAACATGGGTTACTGAATATCTTAAATTTATTGTTGAGACCTAGTGCTCAGAAAAGAAGATTCCTTTCAAAATATTACTGCCTAATTGACACTGCCCCAGGTCACCCAAGAGCTCTGATGGAGACGTACAATGAAATGAATGCTATTTTCAGGCCTGCTAGCACAACATCCATTTTGCATCCCATGGATCAAGGAGTAATACTTGAATTTCAAGTCTTATTATTTAAGAAATACATTTTTGTAAGGCTGTAGATGCTATAGAGAATGATTCCTCCGATGGATCTGGGCAAAGTACATTGAAAACCTTTTGGAAAGGATTCACCATTCCAGAGGCCGTTAACAACATTTGTGGAAGAAGGACAAAATATCAACATTAACAGGAGTTTGCAAAAAAAATTGATTCCAGCCCTCATGGATGAGTGAAAGAGGTTCAAGACTTCAGTGGAGGAAGTAATGGCAGATACTGTGAAAATAGCAAGAGAACTGGAATTAGAAGTGGAGCCTGAGAATATCACTGCATTGCTGTAATCACATGATAAAACTTGAGTGGATGCGGAGTTGCATCTTATGGATAAGCAAAGAAAGTGGTTGCTTGAGATGGAATCTGCTCCTGGTGAAGATACTGTGAATGCTGTTGAAATGACAAGGATTTAGAATATTACATAAACTTAGTTGATAAAGCAGTGGCAGAGTTTTAAAGAATTGACTCAAATTTTGAAAAAGTTCCATTGTGGGTAAAATGCTATCAAACAGCATCACATGCTACAGAGAAATACTTTATGACCAAAAGAGTCTATCAATGTGTCGAACTTCATTACTATGGTATTTTAAGGAATTGCCACAGTTGCACCAGCCTTCAGCAATTTCCACTCTGAACAGTCAGCAGCCATTAACATCAAGACAAGATCTTCCATCAGAAAAAGGATTAGGACACACTGAAGGCTCAGATGATGGTTAGCAATTCTTAGCAATAAAGTTATTTTAATTAAGCTCTGTATTCTCTTTAGGCAAAATGGTATTGCACACTTAATAGACCACAGTATAGTGTAAACATAAGTTCTGTGTGCACTGGGAAACCAAAAAATTTATGTGCTTTGCTTTATTGATATATTTGCTTGGTTGTGGTATTATAATTTGTATTTGCTTTATTGGAATCAAAACTGCAATAACTCTAAGGTATGCTTTTATACGACCACTCTTCAATCAAGGAACAAAAGAAGTGCTCAAAAAAAAAGAAACATAGCAATAGAATCCCTCCATCCTGGAAAAAAAGAAATATATTACTGTCTTTCCTCAAGTGCAGGATCTTTAGATCTCTAGGAGAGCCTCAGATTTTTAGAAATTGCCTGTATTTACGTAGGTCAAAATTTTTATTTAACAAAATGCTTTATCTCTGCCAGACTTGCTTTTCTTTTTGAATTTCATCCTAACTACTTTTAGCCTAGCTCAGAAAGAATAACATCAGACATGTCAAAACATCCCATACATTACAGAATCACATGCACTCCTACACTCTCACAATATTCCATGAGGAAGCTCCATCCCGTGCTCCATGAATACATACACAGATATATAGGTTTGTCAGGCTACTTATTAAAATAAAGCAGTATTTAGTTCATCCCAGTGCCACTTCTGCCTTAGTCCTTGGTACAAGATTTTGAAATGTTATAATGTTTTTGAAGCTAGAGAGTTCCTTTCAGAAAGGATTGGCTTATCTGTTTTTTTATTTTATTTTTTTTTTCCTTGCTGTTTGGAGTGAACTTATGTTCCTGTATTAGAGAAGTAGAGCAGCTTATGTTTTTAAATGTAAATAAGAGGCTTATCTCGATTATTGTGACTCTTGCAAGTATTGCTCTTTGACACATCTTTATGCTGGAATGTGCTAGGCAAATATTCAGCAGCTGGAAGTAACATGAGAACTTCTGATCAGTCTATTTGGCTCTAAAAATATATCAGATCCTTGTTGAAGTTTCAGCCCTTCTCCTTAGGACAATTATGTGAGCTGGATGAGGGACATAAAATTACATTAGCTCACATTCTTAAATAAGGAGCTTTGTTAAGGAAGTGTTTAAGGAAGTGTTAAGGAAGTAGCGCACAGATTTTGAGAAATAAATGGAGGACAAGGGAGCTGACATTGCAGGGGAGTCTTTGTTTTGAGATCTGAAACAAATTTCATTTGGAGCCAAGATGTGGGCTTTTTCAATTTGCCTTCATGCTTTTTTGCTCTAGTCAAATATGTGATTCACCTGTATGTAATTCAACTAACAGCCTTATATTTAAAGTGAGGACAAGAATACTCTTGCTGTATTTGTACTCTTCACAAAACACTATTTATCTAGAATATTAATTCAAGCCCTCACATTTTATGTGACTTTGATGATTTTCTTTCAGTTAAGTAATAACTCAGTTGGAAAAAATAAAAACAATGAAAATATTTAAAAATAAAAAGCAGAAACTGTTCAGACAGACGACTATAAAATCAGAAGGGAAATAAGAAGTTATATTTTCTAAATAGTCAGACTTGTGTTTCTTCTAAATATATAATACTTCTGAGGAAAGAAAGAAGTAGGTAAACTAATGCTAAGTGAAGGTTTCTCTGTTCCTGCTAGTACCTGGTAGCATTTTATAGACAGAGATCTATTCCAAATAGAGTTCAGAATTATCCAGAAGTCTTTGTCAGTGATCCAACTCTTCAATATCATCATAAGATACATCTTCAAGATGAGGGGATGAATCCTTTTTCTCAGTCTCAGAGGTCCTGTTTCCTGGTGCATTAGGATTCCAAACTGAAAATGTAAAGGGAAGAACACAGAGATAAATGCACATTCTGTATATATTTCCTTTACATGGTTGTGCAACTGGTAGCAGGGGCTATCAATTGTCTCTTGCTAATGTGAAAACTATGTATATACATGGCTCTGAAAGAGCTGAAAATCATAGAACAATTATGGTTGGAAAAGATCTTCAAGATCATCAAGTCCAACTATAAACTCAAAACCACCATACATGCTAAACCATGTCCCTAAGTGCCTCACCTATGCATCTCTTGAACACTACGAGGGACAGTGTCTCCACCAATTCCCTGAGCAGCCTGTTCCAATGCTTCAGTCTTTCTGTGTAGAATTTTTTCCTAATATCTAATCTGAACCTCACCAGGTGCAACTTGAGACCATTTTGACTTGTCCTATTGGCAGTTATTTTGGAGAAGAGACTGACTCCTGCCTCACTACAACCTTGTTGTAGTGGTTTGTTGTAGGTTGATTTCAGGTAGTTGTAGAGAGCAATAAGGTCACCACTGAGTCTCCTCCAGCCTAAATGATGCCAGCTCTAAACAAATAGAGTTCCCTTAGCTCTTCCTCATAAGGTTTGTACTCCAGCCCCTTCACCAGCTTTGTTGCCCTTCTTTGGACACACTCCAGCACCTCCATGTCTTTATTGTAGTGAGCGCCCCAAAACTGAACACAGTATTTGAGGTGAAGTCTCACCAGCGCTGAGTACAGCAGAGAAAATCCATAGTCTAAGCCTGTCTCCTCCTGCATTCACACACACCCCAACATCATCTGTTCCCAGAAAAGAGGTCACACACCCCAACATCATCTGTTCCCAGAAAAGAGGTTACTGATCTAACTGGGAACATTTCTAATAAAGGTAATTCTTCAATATCCCTTACGTTTTTTTCTGCCTTACTGTACTTCAATACATCCTATGTTTTACTACCCTATTACAAAGCTCTTTGTGAACAACAGAGGTTGTCGATACAACCATGAATTTCTATATGAAGTCAACAGCAGCACTGCTCTTTTATCCTCACCAGTCTGTGAATCCCCATTTCCATCAATTTCTTCAGTGACCATAATGATTTCCTGATCATTCTTCTCAGGGAGAGGATCATCTTTCGGTTCAGGAGCTTCTGTCACATCATCATAATTATCTTCCAGAGTATTTCCAGACAGTGAAAGGACTTCTGGAACAGTAACAGGCATTAAACTTAATGGGAAGATATCTTCTCCTAAAGACAGCAGTAAATAATGATCCAGGGATAAATGCTAATAATTCTGACACGATCAGAATGATAGGAAACCAAGAATCCCCCTGCTGACTTAAAGCTATCCCAAACTACAATGATATGTCTCTAATAATTGTTATACCTTACTGTAGCATGTAGAAAGTATAAACTAAGCACAGAGGATGAACAGGAGGGGAAGGAAGAAGATATGGTTACCTTTTTGTGCAGCACCCACTTCCTACTCTTTTCATTACTTTACTGTCTTCTGAATTTTACTGAAATGGTCTAAGCAGCTGCCCAGGCCTCTTGTTTATAGACATGTGGTCACAAGCTTTGGCCAAGCCTTTGGAGAAAAATACCTGCTTTTTTTCCTATCTCTGCCTTTCTCCATTGCCTCTGGAAGAGAGAACCAATGAAACCAGCCTGTTCTTGCACATTTCCCCGGGATGCTCAATCTATCAGAAATATTATGGAGCCAAAGACCAGGAAGAGCTGAAGAGAGCCAGATGCAAGTGTACTTTGAAGTCACCTGAGTGGCCAGAACTCGAGGAAACTAGGAATGTTCCCACCAGCAGGAAAGCAAACTGCTCTTTGTTAAGATTCAGAGATCTCAGGGTAACAGAGTAGAAAAATCAGAAGAGTTTGCTCAGCATAATTCTAAACACTTTATTCTTGAAATTATTCTGGAAGATAAATAAAATCTAGACTGACAAGTAGTCAGCTCCTTGATTCCTCAAGATGTGGGTACCCTGTGGTTTGTACTTACCTGACAGTCATCTCTCAGGGAATCTTTGTTTTAGGGTTATATACATCAGCATGCACACATAAAATTAAAAGTTACTCAAAGAACTCTCGCTTCACTTGGTACTTATTCTCAATATTGAATATTAATAAGAAAATTATTTGGAATAGCAAGTTAAAGAAATTGATTTTGCATACTAAATATAAGTTTTTAAAAATCCTTAATAAAATAAAAACAGAAGAAAACACAATTGACAGCACAGCAGAGTGTTAGGGATATGCACGAAAACTGCTTGTGCATTTTGAAATTGGGTTCATTCAGAGTAGGCAATTATCTGATTAGTTCTAAGAAAATGGTAATTGTTTTCCAAACTCTCACTCTCCCCTATCTTTTTTTTTTTTTTCACATGAAAATAAACATCTGTCAAACTGCACTTTCTATTAGATTATTTACGTGAAAATTCCTTTATCAACTCTAATGACATGCTCATATTCTTATTTTAAGCATGTTTTTTTCTTGGTCTTCATTTTCTCCATGTATCTCAGAAAGGGAGCAAGAGGTTTCAGCCACAGTTTTGTTGGGTTGGCGTGGCTGGATCTGGTGAAAACTGCAATACTCCCAGCAAATATTTATTTACCACTTCTTTAGAAAAGGCTTGTATATGAGATTATATGATACTTTAACCACAAGATTTAAACAGAAATTTCAACAGTGCTCTACCTAATACCAGTAGGCATAACATGAAGTGAAAAAAATTTAATCATTGATAGTGTTTTGCAAATTAAAAAGTACACAGATACTTGGATCTCTTTCTGTTTAGTACCAGCCCATATTCCATTACCTTGTATTACTCCAGGACCATTTTCTTCATTGCTGTTCCCACTGTAAGAGTCTGCTTTTGTTGGTGAACCCTCTGAATAGGAATATAGGCACATAAGAAACAGTGTGATATCAAAGTAAATATTTCTGAACTGATAATGTTGTATCATGACAGAAAGAGTAGGCAAAAATAAGATTATCCAAGGCTAATAATATCAATGCAACCAGTTTAATGGATCATATATGTCTAGGCTGCTAGCACCTGTGGCAATTTGTGATGGACACAGAGGAGATATCAAAGTACTCAGGTGCTCGCTTGGAAGAAAAATAGATGCTTGGGCGGTCAGTATTACTGCTACTAGATCTAACACTGGAATACCTGGAAATGCTTCAGAAGCCCCATAACATGACAACTGGATCATAGGAGGAGCAGTTAACGGGAGTAAGCCTACAGAAACATATTGCTGCTGTGTAAGAGATAGATTACTTCTTTATTTATTCCCATCTTAAATGACTGCTTGTTCTGAAACGCAGCAAAAGCAATTTTTCTTGACCCATACTGGTCTATACTCTGTTGCTGTAGTGTATGAATTATTTTCAGGAGTGAAGTTTGCAGAGCTGAGTGGACAAGAAACTGCTTTCCTCAAATTTGCAAACTGTTCAGTTACCTTGTAGGCTTGGAAGCTACGAAGTTTCGGACAGGCATCTGGATCACCAGAAAGAAATAGCTTGTGTCCCCTGACAAGAACAAGATGCACAGACCTGAAAAGGCAGTCATCTGCTGCTTCTCCCTCATCAGGTTATAATTGATTTCTTCATAGACGGCCTCCGAGAAGGGGTTAAAGTAGCCTAAAAGTAAAAGGCTGTTACTATTCTCACACAGGCCCTGCTCATTGCTAGACTGAGGTGATGAAAGGGAGTGACCTAACGGGGCCTACATGGCTTTGTTGCAACCTACAAAGTCACAGAGAGGTACTGACAGAACGGGCTTGGAGAAAACTCCCCTGACACGGAGACAGTAAGTATTGGGTGAACAGGTTGATTTACAAATCATTTGAATTCGTTCAGTATTAAATCAGTGCTACAACTAGAAATTTAACAATTGTGTTAGTTGTGTGTATTCTAGTTGCTACACCAATTATATACCCTAAAATAAAAGCCAGCTGCTAGTCAGGTGGTTGCCCTCCTTGGTGTCATTGCTTCCCACTTTCTAACTCTAAAACTGTTTCTCTTCACCGGTGTCCTTTTCCACTGTCATGTGGAACCTCCCATCTCCTGCTCTCTGTTCCTCTCCTCACAGGTGTCAGCACTGCAGGATATGCACTGAACAGGGCAGGGCTGAAGTCTCCCATTGCTCCTCTTGGCTACTGCAAGCTCCCACTTGTGCCTTGGGGTTCTTCCCATATCAAGAAGTGAGGAAAGCCTCAGCAGGACTATAGCTGATGCTCACCTCGTCTCCTCCCCCAACTTCATTAGTCATTCAAACACCCAGCCACTTCAAGGAGGGACAAACCTCTCTTCTGTGCCCTGGCACTCTGGAACTGTCTGCAGAGAATGGCAAGGACCAGACAGAGAAGAATTCCCAGGATAATGCAGAGGATGACAGGTGTCGTGACTCTCTCACTCTGTTTTACAGGTCGACGTGACCGATCTGAGTGGAAATGAACAAGGAAGAGTTAAAGAATCTGGTGGCCCTAAAGACTGCTCCTCTGTGCCTCCTGCTGTGCCCTTGCTAGAAGGATGATGAGTGTGTTAGAGGCAGGTTACTTGCTGCCTATTGCAACTTGAAGAAGTTAGACTAAAACAGCTGAGGATTGTGCCACTCAGCCCTTCTTTACTCTGCGATATTTTCCCTAGAATTTGGAGCATATTGTAGGCTTCCATGCTGTGCACTGTCTGGACATTAAACCCTCATTTGATAATGGAAAGAAAGGGGAAAGAGGAAATATTTCACCTGCTGTAGTGGGTGATGGTGTTGTTTCTGTCACACCTGCAAAAGAAAGGAGAGTCTAGATTAAGGAAGAGGTAACTCTACTCTATAGATTTGTGTAATGAACTGAAGGATCAGTCACTAACCAGAACAATCCACTGCAGCATCTTCCTTATGATCACAATTCTTGTTGGATAAGAACTGGGTAGGACAGTCCCAAAGAGACAGCTCTGTCCCTTTGCAGTGCACTTTTTCCAACCAGATGGGACCAGTCCCTTTCCCAAAAGCAGCTTCACTCAGAGCAGAGACAGCAGATCCACAACCCAGCTGTCTGCATACAACGTTAGCGTCTGCCATGTCCCAGGAATCATCACAGATTGTTCCCCAAGAGCCTTGATGCCAAATCTCTACTCTGCCTGAGCACCCATCTTCTCCTCCGGTGACACGTAACTTCTCCCTGTCTGCAAAAAACAGAAATCTTCTGTATAACTTGAAAAGCAGGAATGTCTAAAGGGACTAAGAAGTTAAAATAGTGACACGGCCATACCTGTACAACTTGTAGAGTTTGGACATTCAACAAATGCGGATGGAGTCACTACCCTTTTTCTTCCTACATAAATTAAATACTGAAGTAAATGCTTTTATTATTCTTTGGAAAGAATAATAGAGTAGAAAGAGTAGAACAGAAAAGAAAGAAACAGTAGAACAGAGTAGAAAGAGTAGAAAGAATAACAGAGTAAAAATTGCTTCAATATCAATTACCAAGTTCATTTTTCCAGTAATATATATATGACCTATCTTAGTACTTGGTGGAGCTATATTTGTCTGCTGCTGTGAAATAATCTTCCTGAAGTTCCCTGATGGCTGTGCTTCCTTTCTTTTTAGTGAAGAAAATGTTCAGGAGATCTGAATATCATTTCAAAGTAATTTTTGTTATAGTGGGAACCCACAGATAAGGATTACTATTATAAGAGAAGGCACCAGAAATGGACCTTGATTCATACACTTGCATATGTTTATATACATTTGTACCCATTTGCCTTCACAAACATACACAAACATAAATGCATCTAGACTCTCTAAAAGATATGATCCTATCTCGTATCTCACAGACTATTTGCATTTCATAGTCTTTTACCATGATTGTGGTTTCCTGTGATTTTTGTGATTTCCACTAGATCAATGCACTGGACAATCTCATTTCTTTTGTAATCCACTCATTTATATCAAGAATGCTAAGAAAGAAAAACGTTTGTGCCATTTTTATGATAAAAAAAATTTATACTGGAAAACAAATGAACATAAGGTAAATACACATTAACATCCATGCTTATGTGTATGTCTGGGATGGGGGAGATGTATTTGTAGTTACCAGTGCAAGAAATATGTGTCTCTTCTGCTCGATTATCACATGACTGAGGATGCCAGGGATCTGACTGACACTGCCAGAGAGAGCTATGCTGCTCGGAGCACTCAATGTGGTCTAGCCATGTGGGCCCAGAACCTCTGCCATACTGGAAGTCTCCTGCGATTTCTCCCACATCTCCACAGTTCAGGTGTCTGCATACAGTTATTGCAGTGAGTTGAGACATTCGATTGGAGCAAATGCTTCCCCATGTCCCATTGTAGAAAACTTCTAGCCGCCCAGCACAGTCATTGCCATTCACCAGCCTTAGAGACAGGAACTCTAGAAATGAAGACACAAAAATGAAATTCCAAGGGTCTGATTCTGCTAGGAATTTGGCTGTGAAGAGTGAAATACAGAACCTGCCAACAGTCCTATCCTTACTTTGAGTGAGAAAGTGCTAGAGAAAATCACTCAAAAACCCACAAGCTCATAAAATCAAAAATCATGCAGTGATACCCTCTGGATAGCCAGCTTTCACCAGCATCCACAGAGACTTCCAACAGTGATGATGACTTCTGCGATTGTGGGCATATTTATTTAATAATATCAGAATTGCTGTGAGGTCCTCTGGCTAGCTGAATTTTTGGCACACAGGATGGAAGTGTTTACTAGTTTCAGAGCCAGCTGGAATAGACTATGATAGGCATATGACACTTGATGTGCCTGCCACACAGTTCATTCTTGCAGCCTGCTGCTGCCAAAACCCTGCTCTTTATGCCCAGTACATTCCATCAAGTTTACATAGATTATAAACTCTTAAGATCATCACAATCCTACACACATACATTATAAGTCCCAGGCAATAGATATCGAGATTGTAACAATATGTACGTGTGTTTAGTAAACTTTTCCCTCTTGCTCTGGGAACTAGATTATAAGGGATAACATCAACCTAGTCTCAACATATACATATTACAAAAGGCAGGGCTTGTTCCTGCAAAACACATAACCAAGAACATAGTTTGAGTTAAAGTAAGATTACTCTCTTTACAATATGTAATGGCACATATTTCTCTGTCCTGTTTCCAAGGGTTGACCAGTAAGTAATCTCCAGTCCTTGACCAATAAGGAGCTCTTCTTTAGGGATTTTGACTAGTGCTGACTTCCTATTCCAGATGTCCCCAGGGCTGTCTGGTTCTTTACCACTGAGCTGAGCTCAGCTTCACGACTACTATGGCAGTTTTCAGCTTTATGAAAACTAGCTACAAAGCTTCCATGAGGTGAGGTTCCCACCTGAATACTTAGGTTTATCTGGGGAAAAATGAGATTTTCTTTCCCTAGGATTTTTTAGCTAATTTTAACCCTTTGCATAGCACTACTTTTCTGGCTGCCTGGACTCTACTACTGACTCTGCTCCATGATCTTGAGACCATTCTTGGATGTCTGTGTTTTCGTGATGACTTCCATTATCCAATTTTTGCCTAAGCAGGAATATCAGATATGTTATTCCCATGAAATTATTATATAAGCCTAATTGGAAATTACTATATAAACCTAATTGGTTTTCCCCGTTGCCTCCAGTTATCATGATTCTCTTTTTTTTGAGCCATTTCCACACTGTCATCTGCCATCCAAGAGAGAATATACATAAACCTGGGACCACTGATGTTCCTGAGGCAATTTTTCAAGGCCATTACTCCTGCAAATTGACTGGACTCTCTAGTCCCTTTGAGGTGGTAGTTTTTTCTGTAAAAAGGTTTCAAGCAGGGGCTTGCCATCCCTTTTCTTTCCTGCTATGCTTTTACAGGATCTGTCAGCAAACAAACTCCTGTATTTGTTTGCAGCATTCAATTCATCATTCATTGGGGCTTCAGCAACGCAAAGAATTTGGTCTTCCTTGTACTGTTAATTGACACACTGACAGTGACTGTTGGCCACTGGCTAATGAGCTCAACTAATTCTGGCATGCAGTTTGTACAAATACTGTTTCCTCAAGTGGAGTGCCTACTGCCAGGAAATCACATCCAGTTGTGCTGCCAATGTCACCTTTTATGTGTCTCCTTCCTTTGTCCTCCCCCTCACAGCTACTGTTCTTTCTTTAACATGTTTGAGCAGAGGCACCATGGGCTACTCTGATGGGTTAAAGTTTGGATACACATGGGATGTTTCAAGGCCTATTTCGAGAGCCATCTGTAACAGGCTGTAATTGGCACATGACAGTTCTTGACTTCTTCCCACACAGGTCACATCAGCACCCTCCTGCTACAGAAACCCTGCCATTAATGTCCACTACACCCACACGCACTTTTTTTCCCCCCATGCTTTGACTTGCCTTGCCTTGGCTTCTCTTTATTATTGCAAAAGCAAGACTTCAGCAACTTTTTTGAAAATTTGTGCAAAGCAAGTGGACATTCTGACCCATGTCCCATATTTGCAGTCAAGGAGGTCAGAGGCTGTCAAAGCAAATCTCTGCCATTCTCATCTTCCCATTCATGTACCTTATCCATGCTCACAAAGGCATTCCCTGAACATACCTGAGCAGAGGACGCCAGCATCTTCTTTATGTTGGCAGTTATGCTTGCCCCATCCCCTGGAGGAACATTCCCAGAGATCAGATTCATCCCCAGTGCAGTTCACATCATCCAGCCAGATGTGCCCTGAGCCCTCTCCAAAATGAGCAGAGGCAAAAGCCTTGATGGCATGCCCGCATCCCAGCTGTTTGCAAACAACGTTGGCATCTGATAGATCCCAGGCATCATCACAAACGGTTCCCCAGATGCCATCATGATAAAGCTCCACTCTCCCAGCACAGCGCTTTGTCGCATTCACCAGCCTGATCTGCCTGCTCCCTGCAGGAAGAAATCCCATTTTGTCAGCATGCAATATAATGACAATGCACAAGTCAGTCTAAAAGGGCTGTATCTTTGAAGCTTTTCTAAGGCATCATGTTCTTGTTATATTTCAGTATTTTTATTTGGATTAGCTAGGGAGAACTCCTGTGATGCTAAGACCACATTAAAGGAAAGGTCTACTTCTGCATCTGTGATACATTTGAACAATTCCTGTGATGCTGCAAACAGCATTTTATCTTGGAAAGCCTGAAAAGCTGTTTTCTAAATGATTCATTTTGTAAATACAGCTTCTGTTACAGATGAGGTTACAAAATAAAATAAATGATTTCAATTTACAACAGATTCAATTTACTCTACATAGATGTTTAGAAAGGCTGCATGACTCTATAGATATAGAAATGTCACCTAACAAAACCTAGTTAATTTCTGACTGGCAGAATGTGTGGCAATCACATTGAATTTACTTCTGTATTCCATTCTTTCTCTCTGATTTTATAAACTAAATTATTTAAGGCATTCAGATTACAAAAGCACTCTGCAAATTACAGTTGTTTCCTTATTGATCACTCATCCCTGAGAAGATAAAAGCATTTGAGGATCACAAGCTCAGACTCATGCCCGTTTAAGATCTGGTGAGACAAGATCTCACCAGATCTGGGGCACCAGAGAATGCCCCAAAAGCATTCTGTTCCTTTTGCACAGTAACTCACCTGAGCATATCACACCAACGTCCTCAGCAACTCCTACTGGCACTGTTTCAGAATAGGAGGTCTTGCAGAGCATCAGCTGAGTCTCATTTCCAGAACACTGGACACTTCTTAAACCAACAAGACCCATCCCTCGTTCAGACCTTGAAGGGTAATAGGCCTTATCGGCAATTCCACACTGCAGCTGTCTGCACACCACATGAGCATCTTTAATGTCCCAGGCATCATCCAGGACTCTTTTCCACATGCCATAGAGTGAGATTTCAACTCGTCCGTCACAGCGGCTCTCTCCACCTATAAGTCTGAGCGATTCAGCAAGGCCTGGACTCAAGAATTAGAAAATTAATATTGTCTACTGCTTTTACCTCAGTAAAAATAACACGTACGCTAGAGATGGAAACCAGATTTCTGTATCTGTAGAACAGTAGTTCTCTCCGCTGATCAAATAAAGTCTCACTTAAGGTTTTGCTTGCCTCCATGCATGCACAGGTCTGCAATGCAAAAATCTTCTGGAAAAAAAAGGCTTCTGCAGCTCAAAGGCTACATCCTGTGAGGAGTCCAGGACAGTGTGAATCTTTCTGGAGGAGAACCCTATTAAACAAAGTGCATATGCTGAAAGCCTTAGAAGTGCATGCTGCACATTGACAGCACTCTAAGAAGGGAGCCGAGTGACAGCAGTCTGCACTGGACTATGGTGAGCATGCCCTGCCAGAATTCTCCATCTAATTTTCCTGCAAAATGTTAGCTGTACCGAAAAAAAAATAAAAAAGAAAAGCCTTCCTTATTCACCTCCACTTCACCTCCATGTGCAGCATGTTGGTGACATATAAACGATAAATCACTCCAGCATTGATTAGAAACTACCAAAATAAAAAGGCACATAAAGTGTCTATTATATTTACTACAAAAGTGAGGATTTTCCATAATTCTCTTGGTCAAAGAATTATTTTAATATCGTCACATGACAAGTTATTAGTTTTATACACTTTTCAGTATTCATTTTTAAACAGACAAAGTGATAGGTTCACAGTTAAGGGGAAGACTGCTGTGACATAAAAAAGAAACTGATATAATTATTTTCTGTGAAAAATCTTTCTAAGTCTGCGTTCATACTGTGATCTCTGTATTCATACTTCATTTTTCTCTATTGCCTTACACTGATAAGTAGTATGGTGGTGTTTGGAATCTGGTTCTTGATGCAGAATACAATAACTAAAGTTTAACAAAACCTTTTGCTAAAACTTCTTTCTTCAGCTAGTTCTGTCCCTCTCTGTGGCAACAGGCAACTGTTGAATAAGCTGTAGAAGATGCCCTGCAGAAGCACTGGTTGATATAGGAACAGAATTAAAATCTATATCTCTGGTGAAGGAATAGACATTTGTATAAATATTTTGTTTCACTAATAAAACTAAATATTTACTGTTTCTTGCCCACACCTACACATTTGCACATTACACATAGTGCAAAAACTTTATCACAAAAGATGATCACAAGGACACAAAAGGATCAGAAAGGGAAGGGAGGACAGAAAAGGAAAGGATAAGCGAAGTGAGGACAGAATTTTGTTCATAGGAAAAAAAGTGCATATAGATGTATAATGGCCACATAACTTGTACATGTCCTTTGTACAGTCATCCCTAGAAGAGATGGAGGCCCTGATAGGATGAAGGGAGTTTGGAAATTGCAAAGTTCAGCCTCACTATTCACTCTCCTCGATTTGCATCAGTGCAACCTTGTGTCAAGCAAAGCAGGGCTTTTACTGCATCATCAGATATATCTCCCTGGGGAAGTGAAAGGGGAGGAGGGGAGAAGAAAGGGTAGTAAAGGGAATAAATGCTTTAAATAAATGCTAACAAACCAGACCTACGTGAGGCATGCCCAGATCACAAAAACTGCTTTGCTCTGAAACCGCACGACACAGAAAGGGACATTTCTGACTTACCTGAGCAAACAACAGTGGCTGCTTCTCCGGCTGAACAGGAAGGATTGCCCAAAGTCATGTGAGCGCAGTCCCATAAGCAGGACTCAGTTCCTTCACAATGGAAAGCATCTCTCCATATAGGTTCATTTCCACCCACAAAACGCTGTCCTGTTTCAATGGACTTTGCGTAGCCACAGTTCAACTGATTACAGAGGACACTGGCAGCTTGCAGACTCCAGTGGAAGCCACAGAGTCTTCCCCATTTGTCTCCATGTCGGATCTCCACTGTTCCAGAGCATGTGGTGCCATTCACCAACCTAGCCCCTGAACACCCTGAGTAGGAGAGAAAGTGAGTACTAAAGTGGTATATTGCTAACTGCACATGGGGATAATCTGAAGGTGACTGGGAAGTAGGAATGGGTTTTCCTTGGCATTCAACGCTAAAAATTACTCTACAAGGTGACAGGAATTTCCATACTTCATAATACCTATACTTCAGTCACTTCTATTTTACTGAGAATGAATAGAAATTCAAATACGGACTCCTTTGCAGTTTTTATACTGAGGGCATTATATTTCAAGATGAATAGGCATTGAGTGAAGTCTCATCTTGAAATGCTGACCTATGCAGTCTCCAGCCATTGGAGACTGAATTTTGTTTTTGCTGCATCTGCCTCCAGGCCTGTCTCTGGCCCTATATCCAGACGCTCCTGACTCATCTCCCTGGATGGTCCTTGGATCTGATTGGTTACTTTGACTTGTCTGGGACTGTTGATGGACTCTGTTACCAGCATCTTCCTCTGTGTTCCTATTGTGTTTTCAGATGCTCTGGACTATGCATTGACAAGGAAATTGCACATGCTGTGACCACCCTCTATTCCCCTGTCATTCTCCTTTGTGAAGCAGCCCATTCTCATTGTTCATTGGTGCTAGGAGCATTTCACAGGGAGCAACCTTGCGGTACACGGTACCACATGGTGGTACATGTGGGCCTTGCGTGCAGCCTCAACTCGTGGAAATGCCTGTAGCAGTAGGCAAAAGATGCAGCTCGGCTCCACAGTTACCCCCTTGGACTTAGGGTTCATATCTGTCTCAACGAAGGAATTATTCAATTTGCTTCTTTCTCTTTCCTGCTGCTTACCTGAACACACCACACGAGCATCTTTTCCAGCAGGGCAGTCAGTGTGACCCAGCCTACTGACACGACAATCTCTCAGCCATGACACATTCTTTTCACATCCAAATGTGCCATTCCAGAATGACCCATTTCCTATCCCAAAGTATTGTCCACTTGGAATCGATAGAGCAACTCCACAGTCCAGCTGTTGGCAAAGGGCATTGGCAGCGGGAAGGTCCCACGTGTAGTCACAAAGGATTCCCCATATGCCTCCATGAAGAAGTTCTACTCTCCCTGAACATGTGCTAGTGCCATTTGCCAGTCTGTACCCGCCATAGCCTGCAAGAAGAATGAAGAGACTTAATAGCAATATTTTTCTTGTGCTATTCCTTTGGAAATGGTAAGGAAAATGTAGCTACATGGGACTAGCACCTACTCTGCTCCAAGCTACTGGGGAGAGTGTTTGACCAGGAGACTCATAAATCAGTTTTGAAACAACAGTCATTATTGTCCATGTCTGCACTACTTGATTTAAAGTTCTGTAACTCTCTGAATTCAGTCTCTCTTCTCAGCACAATACTGCAACCTTTAACATGGTAACTTGCAGAATCTGTTCCAGCATTTATGTGCCTTTGAAACACGTGAGAAACTCAGAGCAGGAGATATGAGTACTATTCTTACTCTCAGTAGCAGCTTATGTCACGTTACTGAGTGTTAGCAGCTTATGTCACATTACTCAGCATGCAGCAGCTGTGGTGTGCAGACCCTTAATTTTCTTCTCTGCCACAGCATAAGGCTCTGAGCACAACAGGCCATTCACATCAGCAGATTCACAGTAATGTCGTTCTGATATGTCTAGGACTATGGGGTCTAAGACACTAAGTACTCCAACAGTGCTCCATGCAGCTGAGCTTATCTTCTCAAACTTCCCTTTTACTTTCCAAGCTGTTAGCTCATTTTTGCATTATACTTCCCCTAATCAGATTTTCCTCATGCTGGATTTCCTCCTTGTGCTGTGAATCATGGAGAAGGACAGAAGTAGCAGCAAAGAACTGCCAATCATTCACATCCAAATTGAGCTGTCTGCTACAACAGCTACCCAACAAAGGGCTTCAGATGACCTCAATTAGTGGAACACTAATTAGCGGAATCAGTGAGGATTCCACTAATTAGTGGAATCAGACCTCAGCACTTCAGGTGCAAAATGGACATGTCATATGACAAGGAATTGCCAGCAGCTCTGCCCCTATTAAGATAATCAATTTTGATTTTTGTCCTAAGAAGAAAGTCATAGTTGTTATGTATAATCATCACTTTTTTAGTGGGTGACTCTAACCTGTTTAGAGTCCCCAATACATAAAAGCAGACATGACTGTCCAAAGTGTTTAAATAATGACACCTAGCATTCATAATAGCTGTCATCCAGGCCTTTAGGCCAGCTTTTCTTGTAAGCATTTGTGGCTTCTACCTTCTATCACCTTTTGGAGGTAATTCATCCTCACAGTTGCATTAACCAAAGCATTAAGGATTAACATGAACACATCAGAGCAGAAAATAAACTCAATTCTCAATGTTCCTGGTTGTCTGCTCTGGCCTCTGCTCCTCTTATCCTTATAAGAAAGACAAGAAAGCAATTCTGAGCACAAGAGAGCCCATTCCTTTATTATCATAAGAGAAATGACAACCCTTTGAGATTGCCATTCCTGGTGCAGAAGCTGACACTCAAGCAAGTGAAGGAGAGATTTTCAGGCTGCTCTCCTTTACTTCCTTGTTTTGCTTGGTGTCATAGAGAAGCAGTCAGGAACCCTCTGAGGGCCACACAAATATGCAGAGAGTCTGAACAGGCTGACAGGAAGAAGACATGTAGGGCAGATGTAAATTAGGACCATCAGTCCAAAGCCTTACCTGAACATACAACACTGGCGTCATGGGAACATGTCTTACTGTGGTGCAAAATCCTGGCACAATGTGCGAGGTGAGTCTCATTCCCAATACACTGGAACTCTTCCTGCCAGATCAGCTCATGTCCTTCTTCAAAGTGAGTTCCTCTCAAGACATCCACAGCCTGGCCACACTCTAACTCATTACATATAACAGAAGCAGCTTTGAAATCAATATGCGAATAACAGACCATAGCCCAGGTTTCTTCTTTCCTTACTTCCAGATGTCCTGAGCAGGCACTATGCCCTCCTGTCAGATGCAGCCCAGAGAAACCTAAAAACATTCAAAAAAATTAACACTGAAGGTTGGTTGACCTAACTTGATCAATGCCATTCCTTCATGGTCAATATACATGGTGCTCACTTCTCAAAGGGCCAGTGACACTTAAATAAACATTGTGGCAATTTCTGTATGCCACTGGTAAAAGAAAAAAATACAGTGTAGGAGTGTGAAAAGTCTAAATCTTGAGCAAGTATTTGAGAAGCTAAAGATAAGATATGAATGAGAAGATTCAAATTCTAACAACAGAATGCGTGAGATTTTGAACATTGAACTATTTGTAAAGAACACCAAGCAGAGACAATTTAAAAGGTATGGTGTTAATTGGAAGGGGACAGGTTTATTTGTTTGGTCAAAGTGCCAGCCCTCCTGGATGGCTTGGCTCCCATAGACTTACTTAAATGTCTCTGCTCATCACTCCATGAGCTGCAGATTTCCGAGAAACAAGTTGTTCTGAAAACTACCTAACTGTGCTTCTGTGACATTCCTGAGTTAGGATGCCCTGCTGCACTCCAGCTGCTATTGGGTATAGGCAGTTCAGCACCTGTACCTTGCTTCTTTTCTTCCTCTTGTTATCTATTCTTGCTCCAAAACTATCCTGTAGTTCAGCATAAAACATTTTATCTTTGTTTTCTCAACCCCCAGTTCTACTAGTAGTGAAATACTATAAACTATATCAGTATCATCACTTGGTGAGACATTTATTTTACATCTATTTCTTGTTAACCTGTATGATGTGAATATCATGATAGATTTGCTCTGGTGCTGTACAGATAATTACTATTAAAAATTGTAACTGTGAAAGGCCATGGAAACTAATAAAAAAATTGTGCAAGGAGCAGTGGTAACATGTAAAATGGAAAGCAGCAAAGCTGATTATTGATTGCTAATTTTGAGGGGGCTCTTTTGACATTAATTCAGGCTTTCTCTGAAACAGAGCAGAGACATTCCATTGTAGGATTATCACATGACTTACATATTACTATTTTTTGGTCTTTCATCAAAATACTCAGTTTTGGTAAATCTACTGCTTGCTCTCTTTATAAAGAAAAAGAAAAAGGGAAAAAGAAAATAAAGAAAAAAACAATCTCAATGTGCCTGATTTTATCAATCTTTACATGTGCATTAAGTTTGAATGTAAGCTATATCCAAGCTATGCACATGTACTGCACATGTACTGCAGTCATACACCTTATGGACAATAACTGTTTTCTGAAGTAGCCAGAATTTTTTATCCATGTCAATGGAGACTGCTTTGTGAAGTTAGTACAATTAAACACACTAGGCAATTTTACAGAATGCAGCCTACAGAAGGAAATCTTATTCAGCGGAAAGACTATACAAACATAACGTGACAGAAATCCAAAATAAAAGGATAAAATCATTTATGCAAGAAAATGTGTGCAAAAAAAATTATCAGAAATGACAGTATAAAACCACTGGAAAATGAGTCTTGATGTTATGGGTAAACATTTTTCTTCAATAAATATAAGAGGACTCTCAGTCTAGGTGAATTATTAGTTTCTTCAGGACCAAAAGGAACAGTTAATAGTAAGGGTTCAAGGACTGTTTATAGCATGAAAAGAAATCCAGAGAGTAGAACTTGAAGTTAACTGTGAAGAAGAGAGATCCACAATGGAGATACACCTCATCCAAACCAGTGAATGCTTGTGCCCAGCTTCCATTTGCTATTTAACTGGCCCATAAGGGAATTTAGTGACCCTTAGAGCTGTAACCCTCACATTCTTTTTCATTAGGATCCATGCAAGGAGAACTAGAATGCTGCCTAGCCTCTTTTTGTTGCTGGCTGTTGAAATTTGTGTGGCAGTTTGTGTGAAAATATTTGCGGAAGGTAGCTGGAAGCTTTGATGAAGCTAGCATGGGACTGAACAACAATTGCACCAGAGGGCACTGCAGAATACATTTAGTGCCATAGTAGCAGATGAGGGGGAAAAGTTTGGGTAAGGCATCAGAGCTGTCGAGTCCTGAGCCACCTAGAGGAAGTAGTGGATAGTGGGAGAGCCCCTCTTGCAGAGATGGAGGTACCCTTCTGATAATCTGATTTGTTGTGTACAGAATTTTGTTGCTTGCCAGGGGTTCTGATCCAGGATTTTGTGGAGAGATTGCCAAGACTTGTCTGGCTCTTGCCAAACCCCACACAGGTTATTCACATGGGTACTAATCATATTGCCAATATCAACTAATCATATGCCAATAAACCTTTGGTATATCTACAATGACTACATGGCTCCAGGCTGAGGCTTAAAGATATAGTGGCCCTGATGGCATTCTCCTCAATTCTGCTGGTGAAATGAAAGGGCCTGAGGGAGGATTGCACAGATCCCTTGGTCAACACATGACCGCACATTTAACATCATTAAAGGGGCTTTAAAGGACCCATTTGGAGGATCCAGGCCTTCTGGGGAGATACAGGATGCACCTGTCTGCCAACAGGCAGGTCAACCACATGAGGAAGTTTTTTAACTAGGAATATGAGGACAGAGAGATTATGACCCATAGTTAAATGAGGTGGAGATGGACAGGAGTGAAAATCAAAGATTGCAGGATGATGGGAATGAAAAAGACCTCAGGAATGATATAGAAAAGAGCGGCACCCATCCCAAGTGTATGTACACAAGAGCACACAACCAAAAAAAAAAAAAAAAAAAGAGAAAGTAAAACTCCATACATGGTCATAAAACTATGGTATTGGAATAACCTGAAATGTGTTGAGACAGCTTGCATGGCTGGGGTGCTGTGCTGGAACAAGCTTTTCATGGAAAACATACAAGCAAGATGAGAAGTGAAGGTTGCCTTCTATATGAAGAAGCAGCTCAGATACATGGAGCTATAACTGAAATTTGTACTTTAACTTCATGTAGCATGAGGCACTTAAAGACATGGTTTAGTAGGCATGGTGGTGATGGGTTTATGGTTTATGGTTGGACTTGATGATCTTAAAGGTTGTTTCCAGTCATAATGATTCTGTGATTCTATGATTCTCAGCTTATGGGGAGATCTGGAAAAGAGCAGCTATATTGTCTAACGGAGCATTTTCTTGCTCCTCTGTCTACATCTCCTTGTTTTTTGGTCCCTTCTGTCCAAATTCAAGTTCAGCAGTGCTCTTGTTCTTTGGAAGAGCTGTGGTAGAAGCATGTAGCACTGCACACTACCTCCTGCCACACACCCCTTTCTCTTGCTTTTCCCTTTTGCAGCTGGGCACTGTCCTTTTTCTAAATGATGTACACAAAGATTGCCTTCTGCTTCTGATAAAATTGTCAGTGCTGTGCCTATGGAAAATAAACATATTACCTGTAGATAGCAGAAGCCTTAACATTGGTGTGGCCTGCTGGTAGAGAAAGTCATAGTCTGGATGGAGAACTGGCTGGATAGCAGAGCTCAAGGTTGTGATAAACGGGGTCAAGTCTAATTGGAAGCTTGTGGCCAGTGGTGTCCCCCAGGGGTCGGTACTGGGTCCAGTCCTATTCAACTTATCAATGATTTGTATGAGGGAACAGAATGCACCCTGAGCAAGTTTGTGGATCATACCAAACTGGGTGGAGTGGCTGACACTCCAGAGGGCTGTGCTGCCATTCAGAGGGACCTGGACAGCCTGGAGGGCAGACAGGAACCTCATGAATTTCAATAAGGCAAGTGCAAGGGGAGAAATAACCCTAGGAACCAGGACAGATTAGGAGTTGACCTAATGGGAAGCAGCTCCGCAGAGAGGACATGGAAGTTCTGTCTGACAACAAGTTACCCATTACTCAGCAATGTGCCCTTGTGGCCAAGAAGATCAATGAAATCCCAGCCTGCATTAGGAAGAGGTCAACAGGTTGAGAAAGGTGATCCTCCTCCTCTCCTCAGCTCTGGTGAGGCTGCATCTGGAATACTGTGTGCAGTTCTGGACTCTTCAGTACAGGAGGGATGTGGAACTTCTAGAAAGGGTCCAGTGTGGAGAAACAAAGATGATTAAAAGACTGTAACATCTATCTTATGAGGAAAGACTAAGCGAGCTAGGCAACACTCAGGAGTGTTGCCAGC
>JAVCKT010012786.1:38706-52315 GCA_032273925.1 Rhynchotus rufescens
TTCTTGAAGGCTGTAGCCCAGACAAGGCAAGCTATTTAAAGACAGCTTATTGCACCTCGAGGTTCTGTAAGCAGCACGGTACGGGCACACCAAGACACCAAGCACAAATATTCCCGTTGTTCTGAGAGGTGCAGAAAAAACTTTCCGTAGGCAAATAAAAAGATATGCCCACAAATATGCATAGCACCTCCTACCCCTTACAAAATCCCACGTCATCTATGGAAGAAGAATCATTTTCTCGCCTTAACGAGTTTAACGGATACAATTATCTTCATACTTAATGATGCAGTGTTGGCTATCCCTCTACACCCAATGGGACTTTCCAACAAACTGAGATTTGTATTAAAGTAAAAGGAGCCAATGAGACAAGGACCTCCACTGTTTTTTTCAGACTTACAACTTCTTTGCCTGTGTAGATTTCAGTTTGTCTTTTCCCAGACAAGCATGAATTACATAATAGGGAAGGTGCAAAACCCACCAGTGACAATTTAACTCTTCCACCAGCCAGGATGGAATAGAAGGTTTTGATGTCATTGGGACAACAATATTCAGCAAAGCTCACATCCTTCACAATTCCACAAATCTTCTCACAAAGCTTGGTTTAGTTTTCAGGTGACTGAACGGAACCCTAATCTCACAGCAAACAGCGAGCTGCACTCCTGATGTTAGCCTTAGACCACGGGCTACATGTTCTGCTCTTAATGCTACCACAGTGAGGGCACGGCACAGTCGATCACTAGCAGCAGATGAGTACTAGCTACTCATCTAATACATGAGTACTAGCTAGTGAGTGAGCTAACTTGCAAGCTACACAGCATATAGCTAATTAACAGATTCAACTAGATTCCTAAAAACATGCCCTAAATAATGGCATGAAGGTTACTCAGGCTGACTACTGAAAAGTGCAAAAAAGTTTTAAGACTTGAAATAAGGAAATAAATACAGAGGAGCAATGCTCAGCTTGTGCAGATACCTACCCAAGATAACAGTACTGAAAGAGACCACTTCTTTGTCCTTGCCATCATTGTAAAAAGCCAGGTGCCACAACCCCACATCCAAGTACTGAACGAACACGGCCTCATTCTGCACAAGGGTCTGAATACTTCGCCGCTCCCGCGGGGACTCCACCACACTCCATTTCTCCTTGCCATCCAAGCGTTCCATGAAATCATACTGCAGGGTATAAAACAGGCAGAGAAAGAAGAGAGAGGGAAAAAAAAAAAAAAAAGAGAGAAAGCAACAACAGAGCTGAAGACAGAATATAGCAGCTCACAGTCTCACACTATGTTGTCTTCCACCCTGTCAAAAAACAGTGTTTCTGGAAAATACATCAGTGCGAAATTAGTGCTTACTAGTCAACGATGGAACATAGAGTGATTCTGTGCCTTGGACCTCTTCTGAAATAGTGATACAAAATTATGTAACTTGGCTCCACATAGATCATCAAAAGTGTACAAACTGTACGTGTTCACAGGGTGATTTTTGAGACAAAAGCTAAAACCAATGATTTGACTGACCAATATGTTTTTAGGTTCCCATGTGGCTTTCAATGTTGGAGTACAAGGATGCTGCTAGAGGAACAGAAGCCTGCAAATTCCTTCCAGACATACAATTGCATGGAAGCCACCATAGCATGAAAACAAACACAAACAACACAAACAAGAAACGTGCTTATCTAATGCAAGGTAACGTGGTACCTCAGTAGAATCCACTTTACAGCACAGAGCAGTTTGCTTACCTGAGTTTGTACGTAGAGCAATCCGGGCCAAACAGGGCAAGTAGGTACAAAAACCAGGGGAAGCATGGAAAGGAAGAACACAATTCAAGGGGCTGAAGGAAAACTGAGAATTTCTGGTCGGATGAATTTCAAGTAAGGTAGAACATTACATAAATCTTTGAAAAAGGGATCAGACAGAGCAAGTGATTATTTAGAGCGTAAGAGAGACGGCACCATTAATGGCATGAAACGATAAAAATGGAAGGAAATTTAAGATGACTGTCAGAAAAGCTTCCCATCTATTAAGCTCAGTAATAGCCTCCCAATGGAGATGCCACTGCATCACACAATTAAACAAGACTGGAAGAAATATTAGTTAATCTACAAGAGGGAATAACTCTGCATAGCAAAGCAGCTGTCCTAATAGGCTTTTTTCTGGCTGCGAAGCTCGAGTCCTCAAGCTGACGCTATGCTCAAGTCACTGTCTCTCACAGCCCCTATCTAAGGGAAGTCCTTAAGAAACAACACAAACAATATATCTAATCTTTTGATAGCTATGTAACAAGTCCCCTATGAAAACACATCTTGGTTTAGACACATTTATCTATCTAGGAGTAGATAGAGATAGATCGACATGTCTAAAGAAAGATGTATGTGTTCAATAAAATACTGTAATAGTACGTGCTTGCTTGCCAGTGGTTTTATTACATTTCCCCCCGTTATCGCTAGCCTGGGCTCATTGCAGCTCTAAGAAAGCAAACACTTTGTTTTGCTTTCTGTTTAAAAACAAACCTGCAATTCTGGCCCAAACAGGCCACACATCCATCGAGGGCTGAGGGTTTTGTATGCTGAATGCAATTAACAGTGCCTGCTACCAAATAATTAACGATGCACAATAAAATAAAGAAGATTCTCCCTGCCAGTAGGGGAGAGAATGACATTAACCCTTCACTGACATGTGGCACATTTATCAAAAACCGGGATAGTAAAGTCTGACTTATTTGGATGTCTGCATCAGTTACGTATAGAGAGTCCTTGCTTCATGTAACCTTAAAAAATGGTCAAGTAAAGAAATACTATTGCCTTAGTCTTAAATGCACGAACTTTGACACCAGGACCGTGATAGAGTGGGAATCTGAGCCTGGGTCTAGGATGACTAGCCCAAAGCTACTGTCAAGAGCACTACAGTATCTATCCCCTCCAAGGCCTTGAGTGCTGGGGAGCAGGAGGAAGACAGTAACAAGTGTCACGCAATTTAGGGTCACCATGTCATTCACTTGAGCTTTTTTCTATATGGGATTTAGGCAGGAGAGGGTAATTCTCCTATATTAGTGTTTAGAGAAATGCACAACAGATTTAGAGTATTCCGGCATTCCAGTAACTTTCAGAGCCCAGAGGTGTCAAACACATCCATCAACCTCTTAAACCACTGACCTCTGGAAACACCACCAAAACCTATAGCCCAGCAGTCTGAGGTTAAGGACACACTCATCACCTCCTTGAAAAACTTTATTACTGGGACAACACCTAGGGAAAAAGAAATTTTGCTCCTCGGAACAATTGCTCACAAAGGGTCAACTAAGACAGCAGCAATAAAAGCTGACATTTCTCGCTGGCCTCACGCTGTTTGGCTCTGCTCGTGCCGGCAGGTTCCTCTGCCTCCCCCCTGTTTGATGCTGATTCTACCTCCTGGAGCAGAAAAGGCTCAGCGGTCGGTAGGATCGAAGGGGAAGAGTACTCAGGCTCCCATTGCTTGAAGCAGTTTTAGCTACAGAATCTCTTTTCACAATGATGGGTATGACCTCGAGAGAGCCCCTCACTTGGCACGGCTCTCCATAAGGCTACACTTTTAATCACACACTATATAGACTGGTATTACATTAGTCAAACCATGAGGAATTATTTCAGGCGCTGGAAAAGAACCCTAACTACTAAACCTGAAAAAGTTTACAACTTTATTTTATTTTATTTTATTTTATTTATTAAAATAAATCTGTGTTCCTTTTGGATTCCTCAGGACTTAAAAAAGGAAGGAAGATAATATATCCGCCAGTCAGGGAGTAGTGCGTGTATGTACCTCAAAATGTACAGCCCTGACAGAAGGGTCACTGAAGGGGGGCCATGAAATCATAACTAGGTAGCATTTCATTCCAGGGTCAGCTGTACAATCATTTTGTTTCTTGTTGCCCTGCTGATAATCTGATTTAGCACATTTGTATGACAAATTACTTTGAAAGGTTCTGCTGCAGATACCATTCTCACTTTAAAGCTACCCATTGACAAATATGCATAGATTCCTAGAACCATATAGAAAGGGAATAGGGGTGATTCGAGGATCATTTAGAAACAGCTCTATAACACCAAACACACCCATCTGGGGAGGAGACAACCAAATCATACAGAGAATGGACCAAGTCACAAATGAAGCTGAGGACCCTGAAGTTATGTGAAGTTCAGCACACTCGTTTTTTCACAGCTTCGTGATGTTTCAAAGCTTAAGACACAGTCTCACAGAAGGCTTGAACAAATGCACCAGAAATCACTATATACTCACAGAGTTCAGTTGTACAGATAAAACAGAAGTACTTAATACGGTTAAAGCTCCATATAATAGGTGCCTTGCTAGTCCACCATCAAAAAATATATATTCTAAATTAACATCTTCAGTGAGTTTACCTTCATTACTGCTTGGCATCACAAACCCTGTGGCACAATTACATTTTCAAAATCAAATTTAAAGTTAAATTTTTTTTTGGATTTTTTTTTTTTTTTTTTTTTTTTTTTCATTCTCCATTCAGTTCTTCCCATCCTCCTCTTATGCACTTGGAGCATTTGTCTAATTCCCTTTTCCAGCAGCCACAGGGAACGAGCGAGCCGGTTTGGGACCTCTCCGTACACGGCAGCGCCCACACGGCACACGCGGTCCATGCAGGAGCGACGGGCCGAGCCGAGGCGCAGGCAGGCGCTGACCTACTTGGGAAGGCAGGCAGAAGCAAGCAGCGCGTGCTGCTCTCAGAGCTGCCCACACAGAAACACAACATAACCCTCGCTTTCTTCTTGGCTTCGAACCTACTCGCATGCCCACATAAAATCCCTAACAGTGTTTGAACTGAAAAGAAAGGTTTCTCGATGATGTTATTTTAAAAAGAAAACAATAATTTAGTTTTTCGGGAAGTCAAATTTGCAGTTATTTGTTAACACACTGCCCGCAACACCTGATATGCATGGGGACGGCCCATCAGTTTGCTCCGACATGGAGACATGCACATGGAACGTGACACAGGGCGATCCCAAGCAGGACAACAGGCAGCAATAACTGAAATGTCATGAGCTGCAGCTGTGAAGCCAGGCAGCTCTAAAGCTCCTCAGCTGTTCAAGTTATCTCAGATAAAGTCAGTCCCAGAATGAAAAAACAGTTTTCGTTCTGACATGAGAAGTTTAAAAATACAAGACATGCGGCTGGGAGCCAAAGCAGCGCGCTCCCTTCTCCAGGCACTGCAGCGATGCCTCTCAGACTGCCTTCTTCATGCTGTCGTCTGGAATATTCTGCTGATCCGTTGCAATCTCATAGTTGCTGTAATCTGTGCGAGCTCCTTTCACACACTGCCTGGCACGTCTGCTGCTTCTATACAGCACCACTTCCATTCACTCGGCTACCTTCTGCTAATTTGCTATTATTCGTTTAAGCCCGCAATGCGTATTTTGTTATTTGTATGTAGTACCACACAGGCTGGAAGAATCCTTGCTTGAAAACAACAACGCACTGCTGCTCTAATCCACTTGCCACTCAGAACTGCATTTGCACCTCTCCTCTGGAGCACTGTTCCCTGGGCACGTGGCACATGAGGCTGCTCCTAGACACACTTACAGCTACATCACTTTGACTGACTAAACCAGGCATTTGGAGCATTTGCTAAACAGGAACACTGAGAAGGTTAAATCTCAGCAGGGCTCACAGACAGGAACTGCATCGTGTTGTCTGAGGTTAATCATGTACCTAATTTGCTGATTATTGACTTGTTCCCACAAAGGATTTTACTTGGTCTGACATATCAGCACTGATCAGTGATGAACTGTCAAGTGAAGTTGTTCACCGCTTTAAAGCTCATGTTCCTAACTTGCAGAAACAAGGGCTTTAAATTTCAATTTTAAAATATCATCTGGTGTCAACTCCAGACTATTGTTATTAATACAAAATTATTCTGCTTCTTTCTGTCAGAACAAGGCTTCTCTTCACCAAGCCAGAGGTGCAACAGGCTTCTTCCTGTAAAAATCTCTTTGCGACAGCGTGGCCAGATTCTGATTGCTTGGTACAAGCCTGGTTTATTGGTCCTGGACATGCAAGGACCCAGTCTAGATATGGGCAAGTAATTCTGCAGATTGCACTGCTGGATTTGCATCAACTCCAGTGAGGGGAGTGGCCTCTCATTCCTTCCTCTCACCAAAGATTAGGAAACAAGTTCTCTGAGGAGCAGCCGGGCTCAGATTTAGGCTCATGGGTGCTATTCCTTATTTAAACACAAAGGTCATAAAACTGAGATCTAGTATGTTCAAGTGGAGCTTCCCAGGAAGGACCCTAGAGCTCTAAGTCTGTTTTTCAAAGTCATGTATCAAGCACACCAAGTCATAGCTTTAGAACAAATAATTGATTTTTAGCATCAAGAGGAGACATGAAGGACAGGTCCCTTCACATAACTGGATTCTCTTTCTCCTTTACTTGCTCACTAAAGAATGCAGCATGCGAAGCTTTTCTGCTAGCATGAGAAATATTATTACATGTTATTTTATTTCTCATTAGAGTTTTAATCTGCAAAGATTAATGCAAAATGAGAGGTATCTTAAAATCAAGGCTTTCATTCCAATTCACAAATTAAGTATCTTTCATGGTACTGCAGCTTCATAAGCTCAAGCATAAATCTAACACAGATGGTAGAAGTTTGTACATTTTGACACTTAAAAACCAACATACATTCATAAAGTACCTGGGCATGTGATGGTGGGAGGCCTCTTCTTATATAAACACCAAAAAGAGCATCCTTCCCTAAGGAGATGTTGAACTTCAGGAACTGTGGTTGGTTGATATGGATCTGAGAGCGCCAAAATACTCCAGGGGGCACTTCTTGGGTGACCCTGCGGCCGACTTCGGCTTCTCCGCTATCTATGCTGCTGTTGCGGGTCACCCAGGGCCCTATAAAACAAAAAGTATACAGACACAGATCAGATGAGATAACATCTTGTAATACACTTAATAATGATAATAATAGTGGCATTCAAAATCAACATCTGTTGCAATGCTGCCTTTAAATTCAAATTTTACTTTTTTATATGGCTGCAATCTGCTTGCTGCTTCAATCAGTATGTAAAAATTCATCTTTTATATTTGAATTAAGAAGGCTCTCAACCTGTTTCTGTGGAGCATCTGTGATCTTCTAATCCCTCCAACCCTTCATTTCTATGATTGCTTTTCACTAATCAAATATAGCAGACAGTCAATTAAGCACATGCCAAGCTCCCTGTGCCTTTTCAGTTGCATCTCGTAGGCAACCTATATACATACATACACACACACACACACACACACATATATATATAACATCAGAAAGGTGAACAAAATGGGTAATTTCAATCTAAATTCACTGATTGCAAATTCATATTACCGTTGTTTAATATAACAAAGTAGTCCAACAAACTCCAGGTCACAGACAAGAAGTTCAGATAAAAATTTAAGTGTACAGAACAGGATTTAGTGAACGGCATCTGCAGTCTAAGAAGCATCTTCTCGTTCTCTAAAGAGAGTTAGTGCAACCCAAAGCACTGCCCCGCAAGCTCTCTCTGCCTCAAGAAGCTGTGACTATCTACAGGTTTCTCTTTTACCTGTGCACTACCATATTTGCTGGGATTCAAATCCAGCATCTGCTTGTTCCTGAGCACGCCTCATTCGGGACAAGATACGAGAGCCCAGGAAGCAGCCTGTAAAACATGGGGCAACCCTCTTCTGTTGCCCCATATTCCCAAACAACATGGAGATTAACCAATTCTTACATTATTACAACAGATACTACAAACAGAAGAAAACCACAGAAACTATCTCATGCAGTCACATCAGTCCAGCGGTATCACTGATCGTAGGCGGTTACTAAGCAGTGGTTGGTAACGATACCTGTAATACAGACTGGCAGTATTTGTTGCAAGCTCAGCTGTTTATGTTTTTGCCACAGTGTAACCCTGTTCCCAGTAAATGACAGGAGTGGGAAGGATCTACACATCCTGCTGAAATATTTTTCAACACTTCATGAATGCAACAGGATGACACAGGTAACATATAATTCCAGCAGACAAGTACCATAACAGCTTTTCTGTCTTGACTACCTTTAATTGAGAGCACTACAATAGCATGCTTTCAATTCCAGATTCCAAATTATCTGTTAGCAGCACTTGCACTTGCATATAATGAAACAGATATTATACTGGCAGTGTCTCGAAACGGCATGCAATGCTCTGCATACCAACTGCTAAGTAGTTTTTAATAAGTTGTTTGTTTTTTTATTTCCTATTTTAATGCATCTACAACATCACTGGGCCACAAAAAAAGAATTAAAATTAAAAAATATAGGCAGCAGAGAAAGCAAAAAAGGCAGCAACAGACACATCTACAGAGCCGCCCGGGAACTGCAGCCCTATCCAGCACATCTGCGCAAGTAAGGCTTCATTAAAAAGATGAGATTTCTTTTCTAAGAGATTAATACAACAGAGGATCTCAAAGTTCACACCTCAGTGAAGTGAAGCAACATCGCAAGAGAGCTTAAATTAGTTCTTCATCACAGAAACTGGAAAACCAGACACAGGTAACCAAAAACCACCTGTTCAATGTTGCACTATGTGGCGTAGCGGGCAAGTCGAGCAATCAGCGAGGGCTCCACTGTCTCCTTCGAGCACAACATTCACTCCATTTCACATTCCCAAGTTATCAAAATAAATGATATTATCTTTCTACATTTTCCCAAACTGGCCTGTAAATCATTTCTTTGGAAGCATACTGCATACTTAGATGAGTATCAGCTGGATGCCATCTCGGAGCAGGCTGCTTACCACTGCTTTCCAGAAGGACGTACCCACCGTTGTGCCGCCGCAGACAAAGACCAGGTGCTGCTGGTCAGGGCCCTAGTGTCATCTCCAGTAGTATTCCAGTAGCTAAATAATAACTAACTTAGGGATCCATATAAGCCCCCATCAAAAACATATACATCAGCCATTTAGTTCTACAAGTGTTTCTAGGAGGCGAAAAGTGGTCTATGCTACAGAACAAGTTATGAAAGAAAGAATTCTTGTTGACGTTCCTTCAAAAGTGACTTGGGGTTACATTGCCCTTCTGCTTACAGATGCTTTACAAATTACCGAGACACATATTTTCATCACATCTAATAGAAATTATAGATATTGCTACAGCCATTGCACGCCCAGTGGGTTCTTTGGCTATTCAAGCAGCTCATAAACACCCCTACAAATAACAGAAAAAATGCGAGTTTGAGCCACCCCTGTGTTTTGCTTCTGACATTTGTTTCTAAGTCAGCTGAGTCTAAACCCCCTAGAGTTGTAAATTTCCAAGTAAATCTAACCCCTACTATTAATAAAAGACAAACCTTCCATGAAGGCTCAAATTTTAGCGCTTCTTTTTGAACTCAGCCTTAGCCTCCTTCTGTCTTCCAAAACTGTTTTGTATTCCTAAGCGAGAAGGGGAATTTCCATGAGTCAAGAATCATCAAAGCCATCGGCTAAACTAAAATGTGAAAAATTATTCCAGTTGTCAGAAGAACTAGAGCTCCGCTAGTACCGTGCCAGCACTTATCTGTAGGTAAATGAACACATTGGCTGTCAACCTTTCCTAGCAAAAGGTTATTAGAAAAAGACCTTTCTTTTATCGTTTTCAGGAAAATCATGAAGTAATCAGCTTAAAATTTGGTGAGAACAGCAGACCAGACTATTGATTTTTTAATTAACATAATCTGCCCGTAGACATGATACACGTTCATCTCACCAAAATTAATAATTTCAGTCGGACATCTCCCCAGAGATACTTTTTTCGCTCTGCTATATTAGATGACCTGGTTTCCAGCTGCCCAAACCACCACTCCTGGTGCACTTCTTTGCCTCATGAAACTGCTTTGCAAGAGAATTGAGACAGCTGTAGGGCTTCAACACAACCTTCACGTTCAAGAACAGATTTTAAGAACAGTTTAGATGCACAGCTAGCATGAGGAGCTAAGAGATGCAGCCATCCTTTAACAAAGCAAGGACTGAATGGACGACTCGTGTTTTCCAGTAGGGCTGTTATCTGCTCCTAGCCAGCAAATCAGTTGAACAAATTTCTTTTAAAGGTTTAAGGGCAGCAAGTAAGGTGAGTTTTAACCAAGATTATATTCACTTCAACCTAATATTGAATCATATTCTCTTAGAAACAACTTATGGGTGCAAAATGATTAATACCTGTACTTACAAATCTATATAAGTATAGGAAATTAGTAGAAAGGCAGCACGATCTCTTCATTATTACTGATGCAAATTGCTGTTAAGTGCAGAAAGGCAAAGCCTCTGGCATCTGGCTGGGTAAATTCATGCTGAGTTATTCTCACACCAACCTGAGAGGCAAAACTACTGAGAGCACCTCAGTTCTGCTCCATTTGCCATAGTCTATGCACATAAACTCATCGTGATCTTCGTGATCTCAGATGACTACTTGTAAAACAGGAGTAGTAATACTGATCTATTAGAAATTCTCACCTTGACATTGAGTGATGCAGAGCAGTCACATTAAAATACTACAGGACAGATCTCAATATTAACCTCTTCAGGTTGTTCCTTTCCCAAGTCAGAAACGCATACATGCAATGTGAACCAGACACAACCACCGAACCGCTTTCTTAGTCAACAGCAAGTTGACTTTATTTCTAAACCTGAAAAGCACAGCAGCATCAGCCCAACTTGCTATCTGCACTTGCTTACTTTGCACTAAAAGCTGCACTTAGAAACCTTGTCCCTACAGATTTTTGTACGTAGGCTTCATAACATTTTTATAGTTTTCTTCAATCTTTACCTTCTAACGTGCAGAGTGCCTATTTCCACCTGACCCACTCCCTCTAGCTATTTTTAGAAGATTTCCCATTTTGATGGACCAGTGTGGTTCATACCCAGAGACTATCACCTGCATTTAAGAGAAGTTACAGATGAGACGCACTGACAGATCTGGGTAGGAGGAGTAGCCCAAAGAGCTCACACTATCACGCGCAAATAAATCTCAACATTCTCATCTCACCTGGGGTTTTGTCCGTCTATCTCATAAACCCATGGGTATTTAATTTTTTCCCCCTGTTATTTCCTCTCTATAAACCTCCACAAAAAAAGACTTTAAAAGCATACTACTACATCTTACCCAGGGGAGCCATTTCAGTCTCTCTGTCAAACATATATTTATCAACTAAATAACACTTATTCATTTAAACTGCTGTGTTATTTACCCAGTTGAATTACTATTTTGGCATACACGTTTGAAAAGACTGTTTTAGCACTCAAGTTGGTTTGCCTGGGAAGCTCTCAGACAGGCAAGAGCAGGAGGAGAGGCCTGGGGTAGTCCTTGGCAGCACCTGCCCACAGAGCCTTCCCTTAACTGCAGTGCCAGCTCATCTCCATCTAGACTGAAACCACAGTGACTTTACTTATATTTTTATGTTCTCCTCTCCCATACCATCGTTAAAATCAAAAAAATAAAACGCAAATCTGGCTACCAGCAGTTCCACACTACAGACATCATACTTAAATAGCAGTTAACTACAGTGCTTGGCCCAGGCTGGGTGTCTGTAACAGAAATTGCTGCAAATTGTGGCTTCATGAAACACCTAGCACCAGAACAAAGGATCCGAACTGAGTTACCATGATAATCCATGTAATTGCAAAATAAATAACAGCTGTGTTGGTCTAATGTTATTCTCAGGTAAACTTGCTTTTCATATGACCAGACACATCTTATGGTTTCAGAAAAAGAGGAGAGAAAATTAAAAAAAAAAAATTCTACACAAATCTTTTCAGTAGAAAAAGTAGCACAATGAACTGTCATAACCTTAGTGATCTCTTCCTATAGGAACTTGTGTCTCAAAACATCTACTGCTGAGACATGAGCACCCTAGGACCCAACTGAAACACAGATATGTCTGCAACGTGTTAAATGATTTACTGCTGATTCCAACAAGCTCTTACAGCTCTAACATAAAAATACAGGAAACGAGGGTTTGCCTTGAGGAGCTGTTATGAACTTCAGTTATGCAGGAAATGCTGAGCTAATAACGAGCTCTGATTTGTGCCATGAGGAGGAAGGAAGTTTCTGAACCTGTACCAGTTTCCAGGAGGGTGACACCCAGCTGCACCTGACACCAAATCCACATCACGGTCCATCTGCCCGTGTGCCCCATTTCCATTGCCACTTGGTGGCACTTCAGTATTCCACTACTTGAGTCAGAAGACTCGACTGCTACCATGTTTTCTAAATCCACGTTCTAGGAAGAATGTAGGATACTATCTCACAAGCTCCAGATGAACCTGGATCTAGTTGTCAGCCCAGAAAGACTCAAATACCCCTTTTACAATAAGCACATTGATAATAACCTAACTTATCTTTCAGCTCCAGAGTACTTGCCTGTAATAATAGTGTCTTGTAAAATGCTTGTTCTGTGGGCTTGAGAGACCACAATCTCTTAGTGCTTTATTCAGCTTACTCTATTGAACCTCACCCTAAAAAATTATCAAGTTAGAGAGTAAACCAAGTCTATTTTTACGAGTAGATAATCTGCCAAATTTTGCAACTAACTCACCAAAGACAGTAAGTCTTACAGAAAAATAAACAAGTCTACACTGAAGCATTCTTTACTCAGGTTTTTAGGTAGAGTTAGTTTTGATAATTCCATGTGAATTGCAGGAGTTGCTTAGATGTTTTCTGAAATGATTCGCGTTGACTTTTATAGCACAATCTGCCAATTAGAAAGAAAATGGCACAAAGCTAATCATATAATTGACTTAAATGTGTCTGGTCTACTATATGCTTTTACATTTAAGGGATAGTACTGGCATAGACTTACAGTATCTGAGGAACAGAACAGCTCCATAAGGTCATCTAATTCATGTTTTCCTGAACAAAGAATTATTCCCAAGCATGGAGTTACATTTTTGTGGGTTTTCTTTCCTAATCTAGGTTTAATTACACCAAAGTTTTAACACTAGTCTTATGCACCTATCACAGAATCTCTACCCAAGATTTTTGTCATTCTACCTGTATTTTCCCTATTCTGTAATTCTACTGCAGTGCCAACTTTTTGTTTTTAATGTATTAGGAAGGCATCCTACCTTATTACTTAGTAATAGTTTGATTTTTGCATATAACAAAAACCAAAACCACAAACCCTCAAATCTTTGGCCCCAACTGTCTCTAGTTCAGCAGAACTTGTAGGACCCCAAGGCGAAAAAAAGCCCATTTCCTGCTTTGTTTACAGTGAGGCCATGACGGACTTGTATTACAGCAGCACTGAGGGCTCTTCATTCCCCTGTACTTGTCTGCTTCTGTCACCTGTCTCCAGTGTCAGTGAGACACGGGGTGTAGTTACCTGCAATTGTCTTATCTTAATAGTGAACTTCCAGTTTTATTATTCCATACCAGATTTTAGTCTCTTAATAAGAAACAAGCAGATCAAATTGAATCATCTGCCCTTTTTTCCCCCGCTCCAAATTGCTCCATTTCCCAACCCTTGGCTTGCTGAGTAGCACAGCTTGCTTTTAAGTGGCCGTTTTGAGTCTAAGGGTTAAAGGTTTCTTTGGGAGACCCACGGTTCGAAAAGAATGGCTTCATCCTGA
>JAVCKT010012787.1:0-10320 GCA_032273925.1 Rhynchotus rufescens
AAAGAAAGAAAGAAAGAAAGAAAGAAAGAAAGAAAGAAAGAAAGAAAGAAAGAAAGAAAGAAAGAAAGAAAGAAAACAGCTCCTGATACAGTATTGGCAATTGTGAATCTATTTTTTACAAGATTTTTTAGACAATGAAAGCAACCCTTTTAACCTGTCAAGAACTAATAGCAATCCAAAATCTTTTAGAATATTCAGTACAATGAAAAGAAGGTAGGCCCCTGCTCTATTTACTGTAGATATTTAAAAAAATCCTTGCTGTGATAGCATAGATAACATTTCCAGTGCTAATTTCTGAATAGATTTTGCCCCCAATGTTTATCCATTTCAACCATCATCCTTTGGGTCTTTTATAGAACATAATTTTATGAAAAACATGCAATTAAAGGGCAGACTGGAAGGGTTCACAATAAGTTTTCCTAGTTGGTCAGGTTAGTTACTGTATAGTTTGAAGCCAAATGTAATTAGTAGGCATCCTGATAAAATTTTACAGGTTTTAAGGGCCAAGTTGCTTCCACTGCAAATGCCACTCCGCCTAGGCAGCAGAGTCAACCAGGATCCAAATCTCAGGGAAGAACCTTGCTGCTCTACACGAGCAGTGGCACCAGAGAGTCCATTTGCTCTGAAGAGCTGGATAACGGTGGGAGGGAGGTCTCCCCCAGCCTGCTCTGTGAAGTGACACTGGTGACACTGCAGTGGCTGAGCACAGCCACGCTGGGACGAGCTCTGCCCGAGCCCAGAACATGAACACCCTGCACACTCCCGCTCCTCATCTCAAAGCTCCTGAAGTAACAAAGCTAATTCCAGCTTGAAGCTTTCGCATTGTTTCTGCTAAAAGAGCTAGTCATGAAATTTGCTGCTTAGGCTTAGAAAATGAATTTTATATCACCCGGATTTCTGCTGTTCTGTGTGTTTGTCTCTTGTAGTGTGCTGTATTTCTTACACTGGTAGTAGGAGAGGTGGTTGTGGATCACATTTAGAAAAATACATCAGCTTCTAAAGATAGAAAGAGTCACCTTAAGGAATTTACAAGCATCTGAATGAACTTGTACTCTTCTGAAGGTTGATGGAATCTGGGTGCTCTGCTTCCATGAAATATTTCATTATCTTAAAAGACACTGCAAGTCAGTATCATACAGCCTTCCTTTCCATGTGATTTTTCTTTTTTTTTAAAAGGAAAAAAGGGAATAAGCCACTGCTACACATTGCTGTGTCTGCTGTGTCATTTTAACATTTCCTTTTTCTTGTCCTTTCATGTCGACTAATTATTTCTTTGTGGTTAAATTAACTAATTATGCCTGTCTCACAGCTCTCTAAAGAAGCAGAAACCACTTCATGTTGTTACTGAAAATTAAATGAATTGAGCTTGATTTTTGGTTTGGGACACAGTTCTAAGAATTTATCTTGACTGGATATGGCAGTGGCAAAAAGAATTACAAATGATATTTTGCTCATCACAGAGGGAAAGTAGATATTTAACTGTGGTTAAGCTCATCCAGAACAGTTTAAGAATCTTACAAGAGTTAAATAATCCATCAAAAATTCACATGATATGTAAAGAGGGGAATGATATATATGTTCTTTCACAATTTTCATATGACTAAAATGTAGATTTTGTTCTTGAATTTCACTCTTCAAGTCATGTGAATATTTTTTCTTGTGTAACTTGACAGAGTGGAACTACAAGGAGCCGAAGGCTTTTATACAAAGGTCAGATATGCAGTAGACAGCACTTACTTAAGCTTCCTTTCTCTACCCTAGAAATGCTGCCCTCTTTGATCCAAAAGACATTGCCTGCTAGAATAAAAGAAGTGTCCCAGTCTGCACACTAGTTCTGCTCTCAATGTCTCCTGAGCAGAGAATATAACCTGTATCCAGCTGTACAAATTATATCTAGTACAGAAAGGCACAGGGTTGCACATCAGGGATTAAGCTATAACCTCTAAATTCAGGAGGAGCTGAGAGCTGCAGCAGGACACAAAGCTTTCACTCAGAAGATATCCTCTGACTCGGACTCAACAGCAAAATGCTGGAAACTTAATTAAAAATAAAATAAATACAAAAAAAATCATGCATTCTCTTTTAAGCCATCTTAGCAAAACCTATTTTTACTCCAATCATCTTTGTTGGCATTACTAATCTTGTGGATAGAGGGAGATGAATTTTAGCTTAGACATTGTCTTATTCTATGCTAATCACAGGATCTGTGTCACTTCTTCCCTGTCTATCAGGCTTGAATAAAAGCCTTTTGTTATCAATGGGAAAAGGTCTGCTACTAGCAGCATGCAAACCTAGGCAAAAATTGCCATAGTTCTCCTGGACTTGAGTTGGAACCATGCCTTGTATGGCTGGTTTTGTAAGAGATCCAATTTTGTTTCGCAAACAACAAACTGGAGGCCTGAGGTGCAGAAATGAACTGACATTGCCTGGATATAACAGAAAACTGTCCCCAGCGAATGAAAACAGGTTTGGGGAAATAAGCACATCGGAGGGAGGAGAAGAGAGGATACCCTTTAGGATCTGATAACTGAATTGGAAGTGTGGAGCTGTTGAGACTGAAGGCTTTGGACCGTCTCTGTGGGTACCCCTTGCACCACACTACTCCTTGTTTGCTACACTTGAGCAGTCCCAATTCTGAAGCACGCCAAGGTAGAAATCTTGATTCATTTCCTTTCTCTTAAAATATTTATATCCTTTTGCAAGAGTTATTTAACTATTTTCAAGTCTATTTTAAATTATTAAATCTCTCATTTCCACTTTTCAAAAACAGTAAATATGAATGGAGAAACAATGAACATATACATAAAATCCCATAGCCAATCTGTGTGAGTGATATTATCTGGCTAGAACGGTATAGGTTGGGCCAGAATGTGAAGACCAAAACTGATCTCAAAAAATATTTCAAGCAATTAACCTCTAGCACCTTGGGGACCTAACTTTTGTAAGGAATTGCCTTACCTCCTCAAACTGAATAACCTTCACTCACAAAAAGTGAGAGCAAAAGACATTTCTCTTTCTGTGCTGCCAAGGAATCATTTAATATCCAACTTTAATCTTCCAGATGCAGCAATGATGTAATATTCTATGATTTGGCAACCATCATTAGTATCCAGGACATTTAATAATATTAGTACTAATTGGACTCTCTCTAGTTGTGGTGTAATTAGCTTCAGACTCTGCATTTTTAGCATATGGTTGAGTGTACATTCCATTTTGACTCCGCAAAGCACTAAGATTCCCTTGAACATTTGACACTAACTTTAAGGCAATTAATGCTTCATCTGCAGTTCCCTCTCCACTATTTATATTTATCAGCTGTAGAACAACTGAGAAGGATGTTTCTCTAGGTTACAGCTGTGTCAGCGAGGACACTTTCAAGTAACAAAAGGGGGCTATGACCCTTTCACTAGGATGTGCTGTCGTGTTGGTGCTTGCTGCTCTTCAAGAAAAGACAAGCTTTGCATACAAAAATAGACTACTAAAATAATTATTTTAAAATAAGAACTTGTGAGATTTTTTTTTTATGGAGAAGTTCTTCATAAATCTAAAAATAACCGTTTATGGATTGTAATGGAAAATAAATACTTCTTTTGTATGCTCATGTGTAGGTCTGCAGATAGTGTCTTTATATAGTTACATTGCCAGCTTTATAAAAAAGAATCAGACAAACTTATTTGCATGACTGTAAGACATTTTCTTCTACTAAATTATTCTAATGGGACTTCGTAGAGATAAAAGTAAACTGTTAAAATATTCTGCATGGGTAAGTCTGCTATCAGCAGGTAATGTTCATTCACTAAGATAACATTTTTAGGGTTTGGTACCTAGCTTCTTGAGGGCAAAAATAAGCCTTTATCTGTCCTGAAGGATTATTAACAGTAAGTGATTTCCACATTAACATCAATAGCAATAATGAAGATGTCCTTTTCAATTCATCCTGGGGAACTCTGAGTGAGAACTGTTATTTGGCGAGGCCTCATTCTTCAGTAGAGTCCAAAGATAATTGGGTATTGAAAATTCCATATAAATCAACCAAATAAATCTTTCAGTTACCAAATTAATAATTTCATTGATGCCATCAGCCTTCAATTTTCACTCCATTAAACTCCTAAATTCATGTGAGAATGACACAGCAAACAAATTAAAATGAGTTTCTTATAAAAATGAGAATGATAAGATTATGCCTTCTAAAAAAGCAATTTAACTCCAATAAATTATTTTTAAATTATTAAATGAAGCATTGCATTAACTATAAAAGAGAAGCATAAAAGGGCATTGGCCTATGGAAAATAAGACATCTCTGGACCTCTATAACCTTGGACAATTATATCTGTAATAATTGGCTCATAAAACTTTATGGCAACTTGTATAATACTCCTTTTTCTCAGGGTAGCATTTTGATCAGTGGAATGATTATACTGTGAGGAACAGAGGCATTTTTTTCTTAGCCACACATGGCTAGTGTTTTCAAACAGCCTCCTGTTGCTCTGCTCAACACAGAACATTAAAGCAAAGTGTTACCTCCTCGTTGTGGAGCATTAAATTGCATTTATACTACATCATTCGATAGCAAGGCAGCTTAGTGTCAAGGAGGCCTGCAGGAAGATTTCAGGATACAAGACAAGAAAATTCTGTAATTGTTTTCTTTAGACTATGTGCTCAGTATACTGAAAGTGTGAACCTTTAAATGTCAGGTTTGATATGTTCTCTCCTTTCCAGTTCTTGTTTAGCTTCTTGGAAGGCCAAAATTCTGAAGAATGTGCAAAAAAAAATTAGAAAGAGATTGTAGTAACATCTTGATAGCAAATCATTGTGAATAACAGGGGGTTTTATACACCTCCTGAATAAGGAACAAATGCTACTTCTGCTTGTGGTGGAATCCTACCAATAACATACAAAAAGCAGCACATGTGCAGAAGAAGTGTTTCACAAATGTACTAGAGCTGAAGGAATATTAGACCTGTAAAGTTCTGCACAGATAAAAATCACATTTGTTACAGGAAAAGAAATTCAGCCTTTCCACTTGAAGGCTGTCTTTGCACATGTAACTCCTCCTCAATCACACACACCAGGGACCTCTTTACCAGTGCTTTATTTTCCCTATTTTGTGTTGAATTCCTGAAGAAATCATAATAGAAATATAAACTCTGTACTGGGGATAAAGACGTTATATTCTATATGGAATCTCAACTACATAAAGCGTAAGCAAGTTTTGTCCTTGACTTCATTGAAGTTACAGGTTCATCCTTGGACAAGAGGCTTCCTGTGCAGTCAGACCTGCTCGTTCTTGGCCATAGGAGATAACAGATGTTTACAGACACTTCTATACTACAAGTTCCTAATCAAAGCCTTGGGAGCTTTGTAAATTCTTCTCAAATTCCTCTGTTTTTCAACCTCCTAGTACAATGAGCCAGCCTGCTCTGAATCCAGAAGCCAGGATCTGATCTCTGCTGATTCCAGTCACTCTTGCTCCTCTAAGCTAAATCCTGCATTTTCGCTTCACTCTCCATTCTACACATTACAGCTAATTTTAAAATGAACAAGAAGTACCTAATCAGGCAACATTAGCCACAGATGTGAACCCTATCCTACAATGTACTGTTTGTATTAATGCACCATAGGGTTAAATATCCCTGATTTCTTTACCTTTGATTTCCCTGTGATGTCCAGAATAAATAATTGCCTTATTAAAGGACTTCTGAAGCCAGTAGAGCAAGGTAGAAAACACTGAAGTCACCAATTCAGCCTTTGATTCTGTCTGACAGAAAATTAAAAATGAATGAGGAGAAAATGAATAATAAATGTATTCATGGCCTTATTGGGATTCATGACTCTCTTGCCAACATTAAACGAATTCAACCAATTGTTTTTCTTAAAGGAAAATAACATCAGAGTTGCAAACTATTCAAATAATTTCAGTGTACTTTTTCTTAGGTATAGTAAATTAAAAAAAAAAAAGACAAAACACACACACAATATACTGCCCCAGATGCAAAATCCTTGATTAAGGCTTTTAGCAAAGTGTTCCAAGAAAATCATTTTTTAACTTCTTACTATAATTGTGATAGTAAAACTTCTTATTAATGGCTTATGAACAGGAACTTGAAGAAAGGTTCCAGCCCTCTTCCTTGCATCAAACAGTAACTTTGCTTCAGCAAAGTTCTCAGGGATCCACTTCTCTATCATCCAACAAACCGCAAGCATTTTAATAGAAATACAAAAGTGTATTTGCCCTAGCTTTGTTTTCAGATAAGGTATATGAATAAATCCTTCTCCAGTTTCAGCACAAATACAAGTGGTTGGGAAAGTTATAAAGCCTGTATCATCCCAAAACGCTTTTATAATGAAAAATGTCAGAAAATAACAATCACTGGCACTGCTGGAGTACCTGCAAGGTATAACTCTGGATTGAGAGTCTACCTAGACTATAGCCCAGCCCATTCCATCCTGAACAGGACTCACTGGATAGCAGTCTTGGCTAATGGACTGACCCCTCCAAATTTGTGTCACTGCAAGCTGGACAGGAGTTAGCTCTGTCACCCTCTCAGTAGAGCTCTGCTGTGATCTCGGCTGTGCTGTTTGTCCCAGGCATCCACTTTGAATACAACCCATTAACCACTACCTTCTCAGCACAATAACCCAACCACTTCTAACCCATCTCTGCCCACCCAGCCAGACCATAAAGATCTAACTTGGATGCAAGAACATGGTGGACTAACAAGGACCAAAATCATGAGGCATCTGCTTCTGTTCATGCGCCCTGACTCCCTTTCCTGGGGAAGCAGGAGTTAATTCACAGAGGCAATGTCACATTTGCTTTGAAAAGAGCACCTTTATCTGCAGGGAGAAAGCCTCTGACAGGCAGAACAGCTAAAAACTGTGAGGTATTTTTCTGCCTTGTGTATGTGCCTCTCACCCATATATGTATGTAACGTCTGATCCACAACAGGATTCAGGCAGCACGAGGCAGTCAGCCCCCTCTGCACTGCGAAGCTGGCAGCTGATAAGAGGTTCAGAGTCTTAACTTCATAAGAAGAGCTGAGGATCCAAAGATCCTTTGAGCTCAGCATTCTTTTACTGTCAGTGACCAGCCAGCATCAGATACTTAGACATAAGAAAAGAGTCAGCCTAGCTATCTCAGATACTCCTTCTGCATTTCTCCTCTCGCAGGCAGAGCAAGCTGTTCCAGTGACAGTCTGCTCACCGCTTCCGTGATCAGCCTGACCTTCAGTTACACATGTGATCTCCAACTAGGTCTCTTCTGGGTCTGAGAATGAAGCGATGCACTCTAAGTTGCCAAAAAGTGGAGAAGAAGACAATACCAATGTTTTCAATGCACATTTGAGAAAATGAAACAGCATAAAATGGAGCAATTTGGGCTGTGAAAAAACAGCCACAAGTACCATTGTGCATGCTGTCAGCATTACTTTGGTCAAACAACACACAAGCACTTCTTGAAGTCTCAGCTATTTTATCTAGTCCACAGGATTTCCTGCACCAACCATCTCTGCTACAACTCAGTTCTCCAGAGGCATTTCACTCTTTATTCTACTTTTCTGCAGCGGCACAGCAGCAAGTATCCAGCAGTGCTCCCTGCAGTCCACAAGATCGAAGCATTTTTTTTGCTATCTTAATGATGGGATGATATTCTACAGTCCAGAATAATATTGATTTATGAGGCTGTAATCACTAAGCTTAAATCAAGATCTGTAAATGCCACAGAATGCCTATTACAGCAAGTCTTTTAATGTCATGCATACTCTTTCATGTTCTCAACTGTAAATCACATTTACAACTATCATTCTTTCAATGTACTTGTTTGGTTAGGCTTAACTATTTATCTTACATCACTACATTTAGTGATTAGATCTAAAAGAAAATGAGCATAAATTAATTTGTTCTAATTACTGCGAGGCTACTACTGCCAATGTATTTTAAAACTCCTATCTGATTCTCCAGAAGACTATTGGAAAACACAAGACTAAAACAATTCTAAATCTTTTTTGGAGAGGGGAAAAATGAAAAAAAAACTTGGAAAAGTTTATGTCCATACACCTGGCAATAAAACAGACTTTCAAGATCCAGCACTGAAGCCTCAATACTACATCCCAAGACATCCAGATCTGGTGCCCTGTTATTTTACCAGAAGTTATTATAGCCCTGCTTATTCAGAAAAATCAAGGAAAAACTGCCCTATTGTCAAGGCAAATTATGCTGTCATAAATGAAGGTAAAGGTAAATTAGCAGCAAAGAAATAAGGTGAAAAATATACCTGCTTTTAAAAAGTAAATGTTTTCTGAATCTTAAAAGTTTAACAATAAACACATATTTGTAAATAAAAATATATGAAACAATCTTTGTTGAAAGGAGTACTCATCTTTACGAGAGAGGGCTGTGTATCTTTTTATTCTGAGAGTTTAGTATTTTACTACTGGACCAAATTAATTAATAGGGTGAGTCTGGTGACTTTGCTGGCTTTTTCACTCGGATAAACTTAAACCTAATGTAAATACATCTGCTGACTTCATTCAGTTCTGGATCAGACCTTCTATGCAAATCTGCACAGCAATACACAATGTGTCTCATTGGGGCACATTAGCTTAAATATTGTTGAAACCATACACCATTTCCAATCCATAAAATTAAATAGGAACTCATAAACTTATAAATATGTTTATTAGTCTTTTACAGACAGACACAGCCTAGTAAACATTTCAAAGTCTGCATCCGTCTAGCCCCAAGGGTGTCTTCTTTAAAGAAGTCATTGATTTTTGTCATCAAAAAACAAGTATTCAAGTAACAGTCTCAAACAGAAGCTGATGGTAAAGTACCCAGGATTCCCAAAGGTGCTATCTGTAAAAGGATCATTGATTTTGACCTTTTGGGTGGATTTGTCTTTTTTTCTAGTGTTTTATTATGTGCATCAATAAGAGGAAAGGAAAGAAGACAAAACGCGAGAGAGAAAATATAACTTTTTAGAGATGTATGGTTGGATTTCTGCCAAGAAAATATTTTTACATTCAAGTATCCCCCTGCTGCCTGCTCCTAAAAACAAAGCAAAACAAAGAAAAACCCAAAAAACTGAAACAACTGAAACAACCCTCCCCCAAAAGTGTGATTATATAGATGAATAATTGGCAAAAATTATTCTGATTATCTGTTTTTCTCATCCTCGTTAGCATTTAAAACCTCTCATGCATAGTAAATAGGCAATAGTAAACATATTCATATCCATTATCTTTTTTCTACATGAAAGTATAGATCTTAATTTAGAAGGAGGGAGCTGGGATCAGATTGGATTGTCAGCTATTGTTGCAAACAATCTAGTGATGCAAAATCACAGGACATGAGGATGAATTTCCCTTATGCTATCTTGCATTAGGATTTTTTTATGCTACTTTGAATTAGTGTTTGAGGCTAAAATATGGACATCGTGGCCAGGGCCAGAAAAATGCAGATATTCCAACTTTGAAAGAATAGTAATCCTGTGTAATGTCTAGACCACAGGAAGCAGGTCAGCAGTGTTAGAAAGCTACATCTGTTTTTTCTCCACCATTGCAGATGAACAGAGCAAAGCAGGGACATGACTTCAGTGCAAGCGATCACCTACTTGGAGGGCTTTGCAAAAGTAGGGTGCTGAAAATAGTAGATGTTGTGTCCAGTGCAACCGCTTATTCCATGTAGTAAAATTCTGCTTGTAGAGTAGAATCTTCCCTCAGAATCCAGCCAGGGTGCTGGGGGAGGAAAGCACATGGAAAAAGTCCTTCAGAGGCTGAGCCCTCTCCTGGTAGCAGTAACCTGAGCCTTCTCAAAACCCTCGGGGCTGCATTTTGCTGCCACCTGTACACCCCTCATTTCCCATTTTAATGAGCTTGAAGCAGGAAAGCCAGGGAACCCTTATTTTCTAGTGTAACCACGCTATGTAAATATCTGCCCTCACTATTCACATGCACTTGAGGTCATATTAATCTTAGGTAAAGAGCGTGTGCAGTGTCCAAACGTCGAGTCATGAAACACACTGTATGTGACTTGCCCCATTAAGCAAGTTGTGTCTGTTCTTCACTCTCTAGGCAAACGCTGCATATGTAAAGAGGGAAGTCTAAGCTACATCCCCAGCATCTATCCGTGCTCCAGCTGTGAAGGTTTATACTCGTGTTCCTTTCAGTTCCTACAAAGGATTTAACTAAGGGCAATTTTGCACATTACTAAGAATTCTTCTAAACAAAACAATCATTTCAATGAAAAATGAAGAGGCTTTGAAAATGATTGCAAAGTGGATTATGATCACTTATGGTAGCTAGCTGTTGACAATATATTACT
>JAVCKT010012791.1:0-16013 GCA_032273925.1 Rhynchotus rufescens
CCCAAAAAAAAAAAAAAAAAAAAAAAAAGAGGCAGGGTTGCCCAATCAAATCTATCAACGTGTACTTAGTGCCTTTTTTTGGTTTGATTTTGGAGTTGATTAAAAATATTTTCCATATTCAAAAAATAAAATGCAAGAGGATGTGACGAACATTTCCCATGTTTAAGATGGGCAGCTATGTTGACCATCAGCTGTGTGGTCCTGAGTCATGCAGGTGACTACTGGCTTTTGGAAAAGCAGTAGTTATGATGCATTTCCCTGCTGTAAATGGACATGAACCTTTGCAGGGCTTGGTACGTTAGGCCAGGTAGATTTTTCGTACTTGTGGGCTAGTATTTGATAGTATGTAGTAGAAATGTTAGAGCGTTATTATTAAGATGAAATTTAAAAAAAGAAAAAAAGGAAGTTTTCTGTCTTTAAATAGCCTTATAACCAATAATAGCACAATAATAACATGGTGTGACTGAGTAGTGAGCCCCTAATAGCTAAGTTTTTCTGTGGGAAAAGGTGGAAGAAAAAAAATCTAAGGACTTTGGAATTATTTTTCTACTTGCATATTCAAATACTTACACTATGCAAAACTGACTACGGTCAGTGCATGTGCAGTAGGGCTCGTTCTACTTCTCTGACTTCTCTGAAATTAAAGGTAGGGAATGGTAACTTAAGAGCTTCTGGACTTCTGGGTTTGGTTTGAAGATTATATATTTTATTTGCAGGCAAGAAGAGGCAGATACTGATTTTCTTTGTATCCCTCTATACCATTTGGTTTTAGTTACATTCCATTAGCTTTAAGGCACTAAGAAGCACTTAGAATTCTTTCTTTTAATCCAATATTATTATCTTTTTCCCCCAAAGAAGGAAATTGCTCAGACTGCAGGCTAGAGTTCGTATCCAACAGACATGTGCAGCCCAGGTGTCTAGTGTGAGCCACCCATTTCAAGCTGTCTTCACAGTGAGTGAAGGGAGAAGGGCCCTTCTGGAGCCTCCGAGCTCAGAAGTCTGTCTCGAATGCCAGGGATCACAGACTCCCAATACTCATCTCCTTTCAGTGTAGAGAGGGTCAAAACCACTATGTTAGATTAGAAACCAAACTCATTCATGGCCAAAGATTTGGGGGGAACCATGTCCATGGGTTCTCAATACAGTTGTGAAAGAAAAACGGTGTTTGAAAAAATAGATTGTGATAGTATGGGACATCTTGTGGATTAACATTGCTTACTTTTCGCTTTCAGGGTGGAGAACACTGCTATTATCAGGGACATATTCGAGGAAATTCTGTATCATTTGTTGCCTTGTCAACATGCCATGGACTTCAGTAAGTCTGCTATTTTGTTTTTATTGTGCTTTTCTTAGTCTTTTAAACAAAATATAGCTGTTTATAGTAAAATAAGTACTATTTGTTTTCTTATTAGGTTGCAACCTCTGTTAAATATCTCACAATCTTTTCAAAGAGTGGCTTTAATTAGAACCTTGTAAAATCCCTGCTGTAAAAGCAAAAAAGCACACAAGGCAAGGATTGCAAGGCAGACGTCATTTAAAAATATCATATAGATTAGCAAAGGTAAAAGTAACCCAAAATATCACGTTCTACAAAAATAAAAAGATACTGCAATAAAAAAAGGAAATATGAACCATTTGAAAGTCATACATATTCCTTTTTTTGGCACTACAGTGACAAACTTTTTCTACTCTATTTAGAAGGCAGATTTTGTCAATTTAGAATTTTTCTGTTCCTGTCCATTTTCTTCAAGAAATGCTAATCTTAACTTGTGTGCATGGAAAATTCTTTTGATATATCAAAGTCTTGGAAATATGGAAGAAAGCATAATAATTTGGGAAGAAAGCATAATAAAGTATACTCTTTTAGTGATAAAATAGTTAAAACTGCTGTCATCTGAAGGTTGTGGGGAGCTGTATGTGGCTGGTGCAGCTTTGGGCACTCTCTGCTTCTGACATTATTAAAAGAAAGTTATTCAGGTTTTCAGAGCAGCCAAATAACTTCACTTGGCCCAGGGACTTGCAACATCTCGGTAATTTTGATCCTGAGGCCATCCTTCACTTGAGAGGTCATGTGTAGAATGGCAGCAAGGGAGCCTGAGTGTGAAAATTACCTGGGCTTTGCTTTTTTTGTCTGGTGAAGCCGGGCTTAGCCAATGGGGCCTTCTTTAGCTTGCTATTTTCTGTCTCCAGATATTCAACATGTATTTAAGTGGTTTCTATCATATATCTGTACCTATATCTGTATTTTATTTTTGGGGAGGGGGGAAGAGTGTCGTTCTTGCGCTCAGCGTCTGACACGGAGATGCATTTCTCGCTTCTGTGTGCAAGGTTGAGCAGCTCAGGAAACCTGAGCTCAGGTTCTGTACAGCCAGCCAGCCTAAAAATAGTAGCATCCTAATGCATCCAAGAGGGGCTAACTGCATGACTTCCATTAGCAGCCATCTATTAGGTCTTGGCTTGCAATCCCCCAGGCCATGCTCAAACTCCTAGGAGAAGAAGCAGGAAGGGAAGGCTGCATATGTCCTTTCCTGGCCTGCTTTTGGTGGTTCTTGACATTTCTTAAGCTACTTTGTATTCTTAAACTACCTACTATTCCAATTTGCCCCCTCCAACATAGTTGTATGATGAGAGATGCAGATATTTGTCCTCTATAATTAAGCTCCTCTTTGAGAACTATTTTTTTCTGAGGCAATGAAGTTCCAGCAGAATCGTCCTTCATGTAAGGTAATACAGACCAGGTGTTTTTAACAGAATAGCAAACTTCATACTCCCAAAGTTCAAGCTAATCTCCTCTTATTAGGACTCCTAGAACTTGAACAGTAAGAGCTGAATTCTTGCTGAAAGTCTCCTCCAGATAATGCTATATTTGTTCAGCTAGTTGTAAATCAAGAATGGTAATATGTATGTTGTGGTCTCCTTTTATAAATTAAGTTAATAAGTGTCCAGGTGACACTAACTGTGCAATTACAAATTTCTTCTCATCTTAACTTCTCTAATGAAAAACGTATTGCTGCAGCTGGAACTCTGCACCATCCAACATTGTTTTCTGTGGGATATGCAGTACCCACAGTTTCCCATGAATGAATGCAAAAAATGTTAAAAGCAAAACACACCAGTTGTTGGGATATACATCTGCCCTAGTCAGGTGGGACTGAAAATTGCTTCAAAGCCTGTCGTGCAGACACCAGGTAAATATTCATCTGTGATTTGGCTGCCCACTGGTGGTGAACATGAAAACTGCTGTTCCACCTCCGACTTACAGTTTCGTTATTGCAAATTTGCTTGCTTGAAGACCGTGATCCAAATTGAGGTTTTTAAAGGGTTTTTATTTTACTCTTGCTTTCTCTCATCTCGCTCCCATGAAGATGCGCTTTGTTCACAGCACTGAGGTCCCTTGTCAGGTGGCAGCTCAGGTGCCCAGGCTGCCCGTGACTCTTGTATTTATTACCAGGCAGAGACTTGCTGCGGGGTCAGTGCTGCTGGGCGAAGGGTTGTCTCATTTTATTGCTCATCAGAGAAGCACAGCAGGTGCTAGAGTATTTATTTTAAGCACTCTGGACTTTATTTCTAGAGAACAGGCATGAGTGGTTTGAAAGGTAAAACAGCTTTAATTTCTAAATATACATTGAAGACACATAACCTTTATTGATATATATCGAATGTGCTCAGTACCCAAACCTACTTCTGTGAAACCTGCATGATTGGCCATGTAAATGCAGAGCAGCAAGAGAAATATTCTTGTCAGAATCTGTAATGTTTCACAAGGTTATTAATTTTAATAGTTAAGAATAGGAATTAATATTTTACTTTCTAGAACATATTCTGCATTCTGGGAAGGAACATGCTATTTTTAACTATTAGGTTTTGAAGAAGGACAGTATTTTACTTACAGAACCTAGTCCTGTGCTTAACCTAAACCACTTTTGATAATTAAAAAAAAATGCAAAAAATCTGTTTATTATTGAGAATTCTGGCAGCTTTTTAATGCTGTAAAATTTATAAAACAGTAAATAAATAATAGTGCATTTTTGCTGCTGTTGTGATTATGTGCCAAAATTGAACCTACTGCTTATATTTATGGCCAAGCTTAAAGCCCTTAGTAGTGACACTCTAAAAGGGATGTGCTGCTACAAGCTAATCTCAACCATGCATGTCACTAGTAAAAACAAAACTGCTGATCCGGTTGACTATCTAAAGGATGGTGATATAAGAAATGCCCTTTTGTTTTATGCTCTTGAAAAATAATATCTACGTGAACATTTTCTTCTTTTAAAGTATATGACCCATACTCATGAGTCCTGCACTGCATTAAGGACCAAACCTCACTAAAATTCTATTAATACCTATTAAGGTATCCTGTAGCAGGGAACATCATTGCAGGAGAGGAACTCATCTCTGCTGTGTGTTTGGATGGTAATATGAAAGTGTCTGATGTCACTCTTAGGTGTGATTCCTCACCATGAGTTGTCCTGTAATGTTCATGTTGATATAATACTGTATATAGTCATTAAAATAAAAGATGATCTAACTGTCATTACTGGCCAATTTTTGTGGCCTTTTTGTGTGTTTTAGGAGTGTTTTGGAGGAGAAAGGAGTGTTTATCTGCAATGGGGAGTGTCTTTCCAAAAACAAAGAATCATATTCCCTTCCTGAAACAATGTTAACTTTCCAAAATACTTGATTTTTTAAATATGTGTACTTAACTAAACATACTTTGGTGTTTTATTAATGTTTCTTTATTAAATCAGTATTTGCATTTCTTGCTCTTAACAGTGGGATGTTCTACGATGGAAATCATACTTACCTTATTGAGCCAGATGAAAACTACACTTCAGATGTAAGTAAAATTGCTAACTGTCCTATCTGGTGTTTTTGAATACAGACATTTATAGGTACAGACCAGGCATAAGGAACAGTGACCAAAGAGCCATTCCCTCATCCCCAAGTCATTTTCTTAGTATTTCAGTGCCCATCATCACGTGCATATTCCAGGAAAGTAGGGGGAGAATTACAGAAGTACTCCAGAAGTTAGGTAATAGCATGTACATCTGTGTTTAGTTCCTAGCATTTTGATGCAGAATAGCACTAAGGACTGTATGGTCTCCTCAGACCTGCAGGCCCAAACTGTGATTACCTTGAGTCCCTTCCTCCCACTTTGCCACTCCAATTGTGCTCCATACCTCTCCCACTGCTTCAGTGCCCTCAGGCGCCCAGGTTCAGCCTCTGAGGTCTCAGGATGCTGAACTGACTCCATTTGATGTACTAGCGTGCATCAAGTGAAATATTGTCAGTAGTGATTTCATCAAAACCGAGAAAAGGAGAAAAATCTACAAAAATGGTGCCTTGCAGCTTGCAATTTCCCTAATGTAGTTGTCTGGTATCAGGGGACTGCCTGCCTAATTCCTAAGGGATGGATTCATTTAATACATGCAACTGTTTATTGTTTCAGGATGACTCCCATTTCCACTCTGTTTACAAATCCAAGTTGTTTGAATTTCCTTTGGATGACCTGCCATCTGGTATGATTTTTTCAATATTCATGACTATTATATTAATCTAAGGCTGGTTTTATTGATGATATCTGATTCTTAGTCTTCTTGACAATATATTGCGTATTTGTGTAGCTCTTTTTTTCTTACTGAATAAAAAGCACTGAAAAAAAAAATCAATCTGAAACCCTGAAAACACTGGGGGGAAAAAAAATGAAGCACTGAATCAAACCTCACCTGTACCTGCACATTGTGACATATATGTTTGTTTGGACAAGTCTTGTGGTCTGTGGGCTGTTATGTATGATTAAATATAGAAAAGCAAGGACAGAGATAGCCTGAAGATGATGCTGGAAAAAAGCTATATTGCCAATGACTGATAACTCTCCATGAGTTCTTCCCAGTTTGAGGTACAAGGTGAGTATCGTGGTGTGAGTCTAAGGGACAGGAACTTGCCAAACAGTGTTGCTGGTTGGGGCCTCTCTCTTCTTCAGCCTGTTCAGTGTCTGTCACGTGTGGGCTGTAGCACAGGTCATGCATTTGGAAGTGGTGTTAAGCACATAGTCATGAATCCTCATAAACATTTTACTTTACAAACATTGTGTCTGGATGGATAAGAGGTTTTTAAAATCATGAGTTTTATCTATGAGAAGCTGGCTTACTAATTGAAGCTAAAATTACACAATTTGTGGCATACTCCCATTCTGTCAAGGATTTGTCAGTTTTACAGTTGTGGTTTTCAACTCTACAAAGTGTATCCTAGATAAATGAAACTGTCCTTCATAGCAACTGTTATTTGAGAAGAAACCTCTGTAGACTGAAGGAGAATTGCACACGTCAAGTGTTTGCATTATAAAGTATTTGTCATATGACAGCACATACTGTGCTGGGCGCTGCATGTAGATTGGTCCTGCCCAGGAGAACAGTGTGCAAGGGTCTGTTACTTTTTAAGCAAAGCAGAATAGTTTGGAGAAGTAATGAGGGAAAACACAGGAAATAGCTACTTTTGGGCCACCTTGATTTTAGTTCTGGAGGAGCAGTATTTCTGAGTCTAAATAGAGCAATATCTAAGTTTGGTCTCTTGCATCTACTTACCATTGCCCGGGCAAGGCAGAAGAGGCAGAACCAACGGCTTGTGTGGTGGGTGATGATCTCCATGGACTCCCTCCAGATTGGTATAGCTGTAGCTCCAGGCATAACAGAAGTTAGCACCACATTTTCTTTACCACCTTTTTTCCTCTGTGATCATGTGAGCAATGTTGTTCCCTCCTGCCCGGCTGCTGCCACATCTTCCCTCTGTAGCACCTGAGACTGCTGGTGAGGCTCCTCTTCACCTCAATGAGCTAGGGCTTTGCTTTGTGTTTACCTGGGAAAATGCAGCATCCTCAGAGGAATACAATCTTCCACTTTTCTGAACTTTCAATATTTACAACTCATATGATCATTGTTTTTTTGTTAACTACTGCCGAAGGATCTTTATTGTTATCAGCAAGCACTGTGCTAGGCTATATCATCAATATTGACCATATTCTTTATTACTCTCCTAATTTCGCAGTTAGGCTCCAGCCTAAGGAGTTCTACCTTAATGTCAGAATTTCTTTGTCATCTTTAAAAGTGGCTGTGCATAAGCTGAGATCTCTACTAAGCACCTCATTATGGGCTAGATGAGCTTCAGTGGAGCTTTGTGCTGATGCTAAAAAGGCAAAAATTAAGTAATAGGAATTACTTGACATCCCTAAGATTAAAGGCAGACACTGTTATATCAACAGTGATAGCAACACTCTTACATTTGTCCATTCCTTGAGAATTAAAAAAAAAAAATGCTGTTGTAGAAGAGAATAAATTGTTCTGTGCTTTGCAGTTGCCTATGGAGGTAATGAGGAGTATAAACAAGGAAGGCTCAGGAGGATAACCTGGCGTACCTAGAGACTTTCATTTCATAGTTTAGTAGATGATATTTTTTCATCACAATATGTATGGAGCAATAGTTCTCTGTCATGACTTTCACAACAGTATATTATTGAATGTGTTGTTTTTTGAAATAGTGCATAATAGATGTCCTTTTCTTTTAGGGTCACTTGAATCCTCATTACACTTTTTTAGAGGTCAGATATTCCCGTCCCAATTGCAGCTAGCTTTTCTCAAATATCTATCTGTATTTCCTTTGTGTTTTTGCTGGTCTTGTTCTTTTGCCTGAGGGTCCCTGGCTGGAAATGCACCCTAAGTGAATCCATTCAGCTTTTGAATTCTAGTGCAGTGTTAACGTGTGATAATGTGTTAATGTCAATGTTCATTCCCCTCCAGAGATGCCTGATTTGTGAGAGTAGGGAGAATGTTTGCATTTCTTCATAAAGTTATTTCAGATCCTGTACAAAGAATCACAGACTGGTTCAGTAGATAGTAAATAGCAGTAGTAAAACTGAACTATTTAGCATTTTATAGTACAAGCAAAAATTATGAGTCAGGGTATGTGAAGCGGAAGTCCCTTACTTTACACAGCTCCTGCAGTACTGTTTACTTCTCTGCAGGACTGGTGAAATCACTCTGCAATCTAGAAAGTACCTTGCAGAAGAGAAACTAACCAAAGGAAAAGATGTGCTATAAAATAAGCAAACATTTAATTTCTGCTTCTCAAAAAAATCTTCATGGGTGTATGTCAATAATAAAAATGTTTATGCTGGATAGGGAAAGAGATTTCTATTGTGTAGAGAAAATCAAGGCAAAGAACAGGCATCTAGTCATGGAAAAGGACACTTAAAACACACTTAAAAGAGTGAGAACAAGTGTTGACTTCTGCTTTACTCTCGTGTGCCCTTCCATGAGTGGCTAGTAATAGCTTTGGCAAAAAGGATTTGGCAAAAGAATAAACTACTTGGTGCTTTTGATTAGAGGTTTAACAAGTTAAAGACACAGAGGGATTAGCAGGGAGGAATATTGTATTGACAGTGAGCATTGCCAAAATCCCATAAGGTTTCTCCCAACTCTAACATGTTTTACTTTATGAGTATAATCGTCTTAAAGCATTAACTCTGCCTTCTGTTGCTCTTATTAATTTAGGTAGCTATTGCAAGAGCTCTGTGAATGTCCGCTGAATTTCAGCAAATGTGATTCATTCCACGGGAGCACTGTGCTAATAATATTTCACTCACAGGATTGGTAAAGTTTTGCCTTAGAACCTCTGCTGTGCTTTTTGAGGTGTGACACCCCCAGGCATCTGGTTTAGCAGACCGAGGTGACCGACCACCAGTAGTGTGTTCAGTGAGAACTGTGTTCCTGAGAGGCAGCTGTAGCGTCGCCTCCTTTCCAGTGGGAAGCTTGTGAGGAGGAGTTGTTCCCACACCTGATCCAGGGGAGGATGTGCTACCTCCGGGTCAGCAATTGCTGAGCTGTGTTGTTGTAAACAGTCCGTGTATTTGCCTGTGTTTTCTGCTTAGAGTTCTGGCAAATGAACACCACGTCGGAGGAGTTTGTTGTAAAGCCAAGACACAAAAGAAGTAAAAGGCAGGTAGGTGTCACTACGGTGACTTAAAAATAAAATGCCATTATGTATGTTTGTTTTGTGTCTCCTGAATTAATTCTTGATTGATGGGAGCCCTGCTGATGCTTCTGATAGGGCATGAGGTCTCTCTGTACCAATACAGCAATTACAAAAATGGGGATTGAGTGTTGGAGATAGACACTTAGAGATACGTGGGGTGTGCATATTTATAATGCTGGATTCTCCTACATATTACTTGCCTTATGAATTAAGCTCCTCTTGAGTGATGAGAGCTAATGAAAATATCAGTTATCGGTTTCAAGAGAATTACTGGATATCCCAAGAGGGATCTTGCCAAGATCAGCCCCCTCGTCTTTATTTTTATAAACGCCTGTGGCAATTCCTTCCCTAAGCTCCATGTAGTCTTCTGCTGCTAAATCTCTGAATTAGTGTTTTTATCAATATGATAAAATTGTCTACATTGTTAAACTGCATATGAAAAAAATAGCAAAAATATTTTCCATCTGTTTTAATATAGGGTTGTATTGCAGAATCCAAATTAGAGAAACATTTACGTTTTTATGTTGCAATGCTGATTAGTAGCATCACTTGAATTTGATTTAAATAAATATTATAAATTGAGAGTTCAGTTTCCATTGAAGAAGGCATTAACTGCAGATTTTTATCTTTACACCAGAAAGATACCAATAGCAACAATTCTTTATATTTTAGGACTAGAGCTCTAATGATGGTACAGGTCAAAACAGGGCCAGTTCAAGGATGCTGAACAGTGCAAGTGAGCAGGAAATACTGAGGACAGCTGGAGACCAAGGTGCTTTTTATGTCTGTAACTAATGTTGGAAGCACCTTGAAGGTGAAAGAAGAGTGAAAATGACATTAGAGAAATTCCAGAAATTGTTTTTGAGGCTCTCTCAGGTGGTTTATAAACCAGCCACTACTCTGGATTGTCAAAGCATAATGAAGTTGTAACTGTCCTGGAAAAGCCAGTAAAATAGGGACCTCATGGAGAAGCACAGTCATAAACTAGAAGCAAACATGGCATGGAATACTGGCTTCAGTGGATTATAAGGATTATGCAGGATATGAATAAATAATACAATTGTTAAAAGATTTTTTAATACAAAAAGTCAGTGTGATCCCCTTTCTCTGTAAAAATAACGATTACTGTTTAACCCAGTTGTAACAACCCATTTTTTAGAGAGCAAGGCCCAAAGAAAGTCTACTTTAAAAAAAGCAACGATGGAGGGTCAGGTGTGGTGACAGGCTTGATTTCACTCTTTAAGGTTGTATAAATGTTCTGGAGGTGGTGAAATTTGGGGAAATGAGGATTTTTTTTTGAAAAAAATATATAATACATTCTCATTCACCCTCTAAAAAATACTCCAGCTAGTTACACAAAAAATATGTGTGCCTGTTTTTTATGTCTGCTTTTTTGCCTTTTTAGGGTATATTTAAGATTTTTTGGAAAGATGTAGTTACCAGAAGTAGTATCAGTATCTAAGAACAGAATTAATAAAGAGAGAAATTTTATTTTTGAAGATATCACTCTGTCTGTAGGTTCGTCAGATTCCACGTAAAGTTGAAGAGGAAACAAAATACATTGAGTTAATGATTGTAAATGATCATCTAATGGTAAGACTGGCTAACTTCAATACCTTACATTTATGAGTAACATAATACTGTTTTAGTTGCCTGTCAAGCATGGACAGTAAAGAACAGCATCTGGGTAGAATAAATGCAGGAGGCTGCTAGAACAACAGATGGGGTCTCACTGAAGTTGCAGTAAGATGATTTTACTGAGAACAGATCCAGGCCTGGGTATCAGAGTGTAGGATCATAAATTAGGGCTCAGTGTCAAAAGGCAAAAAATATCACTGTGATTTTTAAGCCAGTGGTTTTTCTTTCTGACTTTCCTGAGTACTTTTCTTAGTTCTAGTTGCTCAGCAAACAAGAATGTAATTGTACCACTTTGATAATGCAGAGATCAGCAGTGATATTGGATTTAGTTTTTATATGTCCAAGTAAATATCGATAAAATTATTTTTTAGGCTTATATTTTCTCAGGGAGAAAATGAACAAGCTACGTAGTGTGGTGGAAAGAACACGCAGACAGTCCTGAAGCGCGGTGCGGGCGTCCCAGGGTGTCTCCTCTGCTCCTGCTCGCTGCCCCTTGCAGCACCACTGCAGCCCGCGGCTCTTGGTTGAGTGTTGCTGCTCTGGTTGGGGTGCAGAGGCTTTTAGCCTCAGTTGGGCTGTTTCCTGCACCACGGCTTTCCATGGCTGGAAAGCACCAGCTTTCAAAGTAGAAACGTAAAAAAACACCTCAGAAATTAACATACTTCAAGCATTTCCATGCTTGAACAGCTTCCAAGCATTTCCAAGTGCTTAAAGCAGCATGGAGACCTGGGTTTTTATTTGCAAGTAGACACTTAAGCAGTGTACATGTTTCCCTTCATTCCTGTGCTTTATTTTTTCCTTATCTTGTGCATCTTTCATTTCATTCTATCTACCATGTTTTCACGCTCTTCCATTATTAGATTGTGTAACTTTCATGTTACGCCTCATTCTTGGCGTTTTCCCCCCATTCCTGCTTAAAAGTACAGCTCTCCCACCAGCCGGCTGGCCAGCTCTTCCTCTTGTGCACTTTCAGGTCCTAGCTTTTAGAGAAAATGGAACATTTTGCTTCTAAATTCAAGTTTCCCAGGGTACAAGGCGATTAAATCTATGCCTTTATTCCTTAAGTGCTTTTGAGATACTTGCCATTTTATACCTCTTCCTAAGTATTTATACCTCTTCCTAAGTATGGTGCTCTTCCTAAGTATTTATCAGCAGATAGGAGTACCTGGAATGCTGTCTTAAGTGCCAAATGTCATCTTTATAGAATTATCATATAGATTTCAGTAAAGATGCCATTGCTGTCTGGTTCCTAAGGTGGTTTGAGCCAATTTCTTTGGAATTCTGCAGTGTGATGCTATAAATGGAGAAATCCAAAAGAAGCCTTAAGAGAGTTGGGGAAAAAAGAAAAGGAAAATGATAAATGAAAAACGTTGATGCTGGGAAAGTTGTATTGCTAACTTCTATATTGACATTTGGGAATTAACTTCTAAAATGCCAATAATAAAGATAGTAGAGAGAGAATAATAATTCGTTCCTGCCCTCATATTATTTTTCTGCAAAGATCTTGCTATACTTTCCAAATGTTTATTAACAGATTCTTGCAATAGCAGTGTGCATTTGTGAGTGACTTTCTGCTGTCACTTACTGGTGTTTCATTCAGAGCAGGAGATCCAGCCCTGCGCAGCGGTTCTGCTGTTGATGCATTTGTTTTTATTCCATACTCGTTTGGAAATTGTGTTTGTTCTTTCTCAAATCTGTGTTTATAACTTGCCTGTGTTTCTTTCACAGTATAAAAAGCACCGCTTGTCAGTTGGCCATACAAATAGCTATGCTAAATCAGTTGTCAACATGGCAGATTTAGTAAGTATCACTCAAATATATATTTTTCTACCTGTGAGATAAATCATATGATCATCTTGCTGATAATTGTGGGAATTGTCTTTTTTGGGATAGCTAGTAATAACATATGTGAAGGTCACAAGTTCCAAATGAATTTAGAACCAAAGTCAGCCAAATATGAGCCTTTTTCTAACATAAAGAGTAAGAGATCTTTTGTATCCTCAAAGGTTTAAATACCCTGCTGGAAGGACTCCTTGAATTTGACTTGTAAAGGGCATCTTAGCTATGACAGTTGTAATGCAGGATCCTGTGTTGGCTATGGCTGAAACTACAAGGCAGTCTAAAATTAGAATGCACTAAATTTTTCAGAAAAAAATTAAACATTTGAGTAAATGAATTAGAATCCGTGGGAGCAATCCATAGAGATGGATTATATGGCTTATAGCTCAGATCAAATGAGCTCAAATGAACCAAATGTGAATCAACGGGGGCTTATATGCCTCACTCCAGAAAATTCTGTTGCTTGAAAATGAGAAATGCTGATCCTGCTCTTGAAACCCTTTGATGGGTGCTCTCAACCCTCAACAGTCAATGGATGGCCCTATTTTGCATGAGGCAGACAGGATGAGGTTAAACACTACTGAAGAGGCATAGAAAAGTAAAAACAGCATTTCTGCAGATTGTGATTGGATGTAAGACATTTCTTTTATGTTGCTGAGATGCACTGGACATTATAAAAGACAGATAAATGCCAAACCTTTGAGCTATTTGAAAAGGCTCCGTAGCAATCTGACAAAAATCACACTTCATTTCTGTGAACCTTTTTAGCACCTGCAAGGAATCTTTCTTTTAGCATGGGAGAAGTTATTCAGAATCTAGATTTTACTTGATTTTTTTGTTTGTTTGTTGGTTGATTTTGAGTGAGGTAAAAGTGCGTAGGAGAACCAAAAATGTATTAATACGTACTAAGTACTTAGTTATGCTAGCTATTGCAGAAAGGAGGTAAAAAGTGCCTTTATTCTATTTGACATATTTATTCATTCTGTTATGTACTAGATCTATAGAGAACAACTTAACACCAGGATAGTATTGGTTGCCATGGAAACCTGGGCTACTGATAACAAGTTCGCCATATCTGAGAACCCCTTGGTGACCCTGCGTGAGTTTATGAAATACAGGAGGGATTTTATCAGAGAGAAGAGTGACGCAGTTCACCTCTTTTCGTACGTAACCTCGTGTGATGCTTTATTATTTTGGGGTTTTCTTCCTATATCTCCGGGGTTGCTTGTGGCAGGTGGCTAGTGTGTCTCCTTTATGGTGCGTGTGCAAATGCCTGGAAATTTTAGACAATAAGGTTTCTGAGTGGGAGGGAGCTAGAATAATGCATAAAGAGCATGGCCAGGCAGCTGGAGATTTGATTCCCCCTTTATCTTAGTGGGTTCAGCAGCAGCTGCAGGTGCTTGAGCTGCAGCCTGCAGCGTGTGGCTCCGCACGGCAGGGCCGCCCCTGCTGCCATAGAGCATCGGCCTCCTTGCTGCAGGAATGAAAAGCAGAATATGTGCTTTGGGGCCAGTGAGCTTTTTTGCTTAAAAGCCAAAAAACCCCCCAAATTAATTAAATAAATAAATAAATAAAAATGCAGTATGGCCTGCTCTACTTTGTCAATTGACCTCTGTGCTTGGAGGTTTCAGTTGCTCAAAACTTTTTTGGAGAAACATGTGCTAGAAGAGCAGTGAATTGGGAGGAATACTGTTCTCCCTAAATCTCTCAATTATTTTGGTAATGAGATTGATGTAATAGTCAATATGTGTACAAAAGGTTCGTGGTTTTTGACTTGCATCAGATAGACCAGTGCTCTGAGAATCCTTATCTCTCTGTGCTGTAGTTTTAGAAGCCTATGTGAACAAACTTAGCTCAAAAACTCACTTTAGTACAACTTAAATGAGAAGAAACAACTGCAATATCCAGCCTTTCAAAATTTTTTTGCATTCCTGTCATTGACCTTTTTATATGAAGACAGCTCTGCAGCTGATGCCTGCAGGTTTTAATTCCTCTCTGCCTCAGTTTTTCATCTGTGAAATGGGAACTAGTTTTTCTTACAAGTGGTTGTGGTTTGACTATGACAAAGAGGGCCCTGTTTGAACCAGTGATGGGAACTCTAGTATTACTTTACTGTAATACTAATTCCAGTGCAGACCAAAACAGCAACAAAAATCATGATATGTGAGATATTACGTTCATAGATAATTTAGAAATTCTCAACTTGCATCCTTTTAGCAAGGCACTGTTGAGTTGGGAGGTGAGACTGACTTGCGTGCTGGTGCACAGCTTACAAGTGAACTTGTGCCCTCAGCACCATTAGGTTTATTCTGTTTCTTGGTGTTTTTCTGTTTTCCTGTGAAAAATCAGCTTGCCCCAAGTGGTGGGGATTGGTGGCCTGACGTGGTACAGAGCATCTGCTGCCGCCAGTGCCTGGCTGTGGCTCCTGCTGACGTGGGTGGCATTAAAGTGATGGCCAGACTGGGCCCCTGGAGTAACTGCCTGCAGCTCTGGGGCTGCCTGCAGCTCTGGGGAGTTTCCACCAGCCTTGGGCTGTACAGACTGCTTGGTTTTCACCTGGATCTTTGTCACCTCTACATGGCCCATGTAGACATGCAGCTTTTAACCCGTTGCCCATTGTGGCAGAAGCCTCGTGCTTTGCACCACAGTGGCATCTCTTGCGCTGTCTATGGCTCAAGTCCAGGTCCTTGTGCTGACATAGGTGTGAAGAGACAGAAGGCTGGAGAGGTACAGGAGATTTGGCAAAATAGTCTCCGTCTTATTCCAACCTTTCCCATGCAGTGTAATCAGAGAAGGAGATGGGAAGATGGCATCACTTTTATTAAAATAGTTGAGAAAAGTTTCCACATGAGGTTTGTGAGTAGTTTTGTGTTTTTGCATAGTTGGCAGCATGTTGGTAGCAACTGGCAATTGCAAGTGCTGAGGCCTCCTTTGGAGATAAGGAAGATAAATAGAGGGGTGCTTAATTGAAATGCTCCAAGGCTGAGAGAAATAATCTTCCTTTCCTCTCCTTTTTGTTAAAGGGGGAGCCGATTTCAGAGCAGTCGGAGCGGCATAGCCCACACTGGTGGAATCTGCTCCTTGCTGAAGGGTGGAGGTGTCAATGAGGTAAGTGGTGGTAGGAGCAAAAGGAGGTGCAAATAGCAGAACTGCTCTCCACAGAGGTGTTCCTCAAAACACTTTGCTGTTTCATTGCTGATAGAGAGCTTTAGTCCAGCTGTCCGGTCCCCAGAAGGGGTGTTTCAGTAAAAAATGGTGCTTAAATAAAGGCAGATATGGATTCAAAACACACTTTTGTTCTGATCTTGTCATTCATGCTTGGAGCCAAAAAGAGAAGAAAAAAGCTTCTCTTGCTCTCTAGGCAGCTTTTAATCTTCCTCACTTTTGTCCCCCAGGTAGCTGTAGTAAGGAGCTGTAACATTTTGCATCTGATTTTGCCTCAAAGTATTGCCTTTAAATGAGAAATCCAAAACTTATATCTGAGCTACTTGTACCTCATTAATTTACTG